>CAJHQP010012925.1:0-10654 GCA_905132765.1 Moricandia arvensis | reverse complement strand
AACAATCAGCCAATGATTTACAGCACTAGAAAAGCGAAGTATTGAATGAGTGCAACGCAATTATTTATTCCGGAACATTTATCTTGTTGTCTCTATAAGTTAGGTTATAATGGGATGTAACTTGTAACCAGCAATGGACCTCAAAGAGCCAGGTGTGACCAACAACGCTTGACCCAGTAACAACAACCAGTGATGATCTTTGGTCACAGACAACCCTAGGGTTTAGGGTTTAAAACCCTAGGGCTTAGGGTTTAGGGTTTCCAACCTTAGGATTTAGGGTTTAGAACCCTAGGGCTTAGGGTTTGAAACACTAGGGTTTGAACCCTAAGGTTTTGAACCCTAGGGTTTAGGGTTTGAAACAATAGGGCTTAGGGTTTGAAACCCTAGAGTTTAGGTTTAAAACCCTAGGGTTTAGGTTTAAAACCCTAGGGTTTAGGGTTTCAAAACCCTAGGGTTTAGGGTTTGAAACCTTAGGATTTAGGGTTTTTAAAACCCTAGGGTTTAGGGTTTGAAACCTTAGGGTTTAGGGTTTTTAAAACCTTAGGGTTTAGGGTTTGCAACCTTAGGGTTTAGGGTTTGCAACCTAGGGTTTAGGGTTTTTTAAAACCCTTAGGGTTTAGGGTTTAGGGTTTTAAAAACCCTACCTTAGGGTTTAGGTTTTAAAAACCCTACCTTAGGGTTTAGGGTTTGAAACCCTAGGGTTTAGGGTTTTTAAAACCCTAGGGTTTAGGGTTTAGGGTTTTTAAACCCTAAGGTTTAGAGTTTCTAAACCCTAGGGTTTATGGTTTAGGGTTTTTAAAACTTTTAGGGTTTAGGGTTTTTTAAACCCTAGGGTTTAGGGTTTTGGGTTTTTAAACCATAGGGTTTAGGGTTTTAAAACCCTAGGGTTTAGGGTTTAAAACCCTAGGGTTTAGGGTTTAAAACCCTAGGTTTAGGGTTCAGGGTTTTTAAACCCTAGGGTTTAGGGTTTAGGGTTTAAAACTCTAGGGTTTAGGCGTTTTTAAACCCTAGGGTTTAGGGTTTAGGGTTTTAAACCTAGGGTTTAGGGTTTATGGTTTTTAAACCCTAAGGTTTAGGGGTTTTTAAACCCTAGGGTTTAGGGTTTTGGGTTTTAAACGCTAGGGTTAGGGTTTAAAACCCTAAGGTTTAGGGTTTTACTCATAGGTTTTAGGGTTTCACTCATAGGGTTTAGGGTTTCAAACCCTAGGGTTTAGGGTTTCAAACCCTAGGGTTTAGTATTTAGGGTTTCAAACCCTAGGGTTTAGGGTTTTGGGACTAGGGTTTTTCTCCCTAGGATTTAGGGTTTCACCCCTAGGGTTTAGGGTTTCAGAGTTTATGATTTGAAACCTAGGATTAAGGGTTTTGGGACCAACGTTTTGGGTTTAATTCTTGGGTTTAGTGTTTTACTTCTAAGGTTTAAGGTTTCAACCCTAGGTTTAGGGTTGGGAAATTCTAGGGTTTAGGGTTTCACTTCTAGGTTTATGGTTTTTATTCCTAGGGTTTAGGGCTTTGGGACCTAGGTTTAAGGTTTTGAGACCTAGAGTTTAGGATTCACTTCCTAGTGTCTAGGGTTTAGAGTTTTGGGACTTAGGATTTAGTGTTTCTTCTTTAAGGTTTTAAAGTTTAGGGTTCACTTCCTAGTGTCTAGGGTTTAGGGTTTTCATTTTTAAGGTTTAAGGTTATGTTTCACTTCCTAATGTTTATTGTTTAGGGTTTTCCTATTGTGTTTAGGGTTTTGAGACCTAGGGTTTAAGGTTTTGGGACCAAGGGTTTAAGATTTCAACCCTAAGGTTTATGGTTTCTACCCTGGGGTTTATGGTTTCAACCCTTGGGTTTAAGGTTCATCCATAAGGTTAAGGGTTCACTTTTTAGGGTTTATGGTTTAATGTTCATTTTTTGAATTTAAAGTTTTGAGACCTAAACTTTAAGGTTTGCTTCTTAGAGTTTAAGGATTAGAGTTTATGATACACGTCTTTAGTTTTAGGGTTTAAGGTTTAGATTTTTGTGATTTAGAGTTTAGGAGTATAATTTCACATTAGTGTAAGTATCAAAATTACAATATGAGAAACATTTTAAACAAGTATACACTTCCGACGGACTATATATAGACAAGATGTAAGACCTGATTTGTTTACAACATACTGAAATTTGTCATCTATACTTACTAAGATTTTCATGGTTTAATGTTTACTTTCTTGGATTTAGAGTTTTGCGACTAAGGGTTTAAGATTCGATTCTTAGGATTTGGGGTTCACTTCCTAATTTTAATAGTTTACGAATAAGATTTTATAGTTTAAAGGTGTAATTTCATATTAGTATAAATATCCAAATTATAATATGGGAAAAACATTTAAGCAAATATATACCTCTAACGGACTATTTAAAACTTTAGAAATCTATACTATTATTTGCGAAGTGATTTTCCGCAACAAAGATTTTTACGTTAAAAGTTAGAGCGGTTAATATCGTTTATGTCATTAATGAATAAATATATAAATTATTCAAAAATAAAAATAAATTTAAATTATTTTTATTATATAAATGATCAAAACTAATAATAATAAAAATTATCTAAAAATTATCTAAAATAAAAGATAATTTTGTTTAATATATATATATATATATTGATATTGTGTTATTATCCAAAAAAAATTTTAATAAAAAGTTTAAATTAAAAAGAGAGAAACTAGAACACATAACTAAATATTAATTAAGTAAAGTTATTAATTTTATATAATTGAGTGAATTCTAAGATTTATTTATTAATAATGAATATTGTATACATAAGAATTTTCACATAAAATTCAAATGAATATATAAATAATAATTTATCTTTATAGTTTTTAAGTTAGTAATGTATATATTGATAAGTAATTTTATAAAATGTTGGCAACCACCTAGTATGATTTAAATCTTGATTTGTTTCCAATATATTATCACCTATATTTTAAAAAAAAGTTAAAAAATGGTTTAGTTAATAACTTTAGTAATATTTAAAACCTGTAAGGTTAAAAATATTTTTATTCGTGAAATTATTTAGAATTTAGTTTTAAATCAGAAAATATTTTGTACGGTTAATTACTATTATTTGTAACAATATTTTTGAACTAAATTATAAATTTGGAAAAAGAAAAACCTGGAAGACAGTGGTTGATCAAGGAATGTTCGTTGTTTCTCACGGACACGGTGGGAGGGACTGCCTTTCCTTCAGCTTGCTATCGGTACCCTCCGGTGAGTTTTCCCCATGCCTTTAGTTCTAGATCTAGAGATTGACTTCACCTCGGTTAATTCCTCCGCCGTTGAGAGCTCTGTAGCTACCTGTTTTGGTTGTGTTGAGGGACGGCTCTGACCCTCTCTCTCCTGGCTGTCTCTGAGTCTATGCCTCTTTCTCCTTGCTTCCTTTGGTGTTGCTGGCTCGTTTGTATCCCCTCCGGTTTACTCTCAGCCAGTCTTCTCGGGTTCTTCTTCTGCAGGTTGTTCACTGGAGTAGGGCGTTTCCTTTGTTGTTTGCAATCTGGAATCGGTTTGTCGTGAGGCTTATCGATTTGTTGTCTTGGTTCTTGTGGTGCTTCTTTGTATTCAGGCTATATCTTTAAGGCGTAGGTCGTTGCTTGAAGTGGTTCTCTTCTCAGTCTCTCTGTCTTTGCGCCTCTTCTCAGATGGTGTTCTTGTGGCGATGTCAGCTTAGTACTAGTGGTCCTGTGCTGGTGCTTCTTTTCTAGCTGCCCGTCGTCCACTGCTCCGGATCGAGATCGTCGCTTGTGTATGATATCCCGCAGAGCTTTGCTCAACAAGGAAGAAACAACAAATACTATAAAGAAACTAGATATTAATTTCGTTTAGAGAAGCAGGAGAGTTTTTGATGTTTCCAGGGAAAGAAGAGAGAGATGAGTGTTTATAGAAAAATATTGACCCAAAAGAAAAGAAAAGAAAAAAGGAAATGTTCTGTCGGAAATATATTTATTAATATATTCACTGATCACGACAGTGATAAGTTGTCTTAACAACGGCCATCTTTTGTCTGAACGTGTGTGTAACGGTCATATTTGAAACTCAAAAAAAATTTAAATGCGTACACGATCTTCCAGTTGCGTTAGTGTTTTTTGTGTGTATTTTTAGCATTTAGCCATTTGTCCATGGTCAAGTTCCAACAAGAAACTATCTCCAAACCGATCTGAATAAACCGGACGCTAATGTAGTGGTTCATCCGTGGTATACAAAGACTGTACCAGTGATCTTCTCCACAAAAAGGAGATTCACATTGAGCGAGCCAGGAGAATAAACAAGACGAAAACCTCTCTGTTCCTACCTAATTAACACTAATCACTCCCATTTTCTTTTCTAACAACCAATCAAAACGTTAGGAATCCACAAGATATGAACAATCTATACTCCTTATTTGGCCCAACAACAGTATCTAATCCTTACTGTGTCTCATATTTTAAACGCGCGTGAGCTGTATCTTTCATAAAAAATGTTTTTTTTTTTTGATCAAAATGTAACATTTTAGCGACAAAAAAAATCATGAAATTAGCACTCTTCGAATTTCCCACTCCCAGGACCTTTAAACTCCAATTTCTGATTATGGACCTGAAAGCAATCAACCAAATGGTTACTGAATCTCAAACATTCTGGATTTCATATACATAGAAGCATTTGCACATGTGGATGTGATTAAGAACTTAGAAGCAGTGTCAACTTACAACTTGGAACTAAAATGGAGGTTCTAGTGGTTCATCCGCACTCCCATTTGATACTTCCTCACATCTTCTTCCATTGACAATCTCACATACTCTCTCTGAGCGAAACGATCCCACTCTGTTGAACTTGGATCCTCCCTTTCCTACGACAATGAAATACAAACATAGTTTTGTTTTTTTGAGTGCAATAAGCCCAACTATTACCAACTGCTTTTAGTAGTTAATTCAGTCATCATTTTTTGTTCTACAAAGCCAAACTTACCTGGCGAATGAGGAAGGGATCACGTGTTTCAAAAGCCATGAATTTGTTAAGGTTGAAGAGTATATTGAAGACGTTTCCTGAAAGTTTGGATCCTTTCAGATCCTGGAGGGTGATGCAGTTCTCCTTCTGCCAAGTTAAACAACCATATAAAAACGGCTCGGAGAAATCAAACGACTATGTGTTCTGGTATGAATAGTTTCTAACCTCTGGTTTAATCATGTCAATTATTTGACATAGGATATCGTTGAAGTGAACAGGTTCCTGGGTTATGCTTTCCATGCGATGCAGCTGCTCTTCGAAAAAAAATTGTATTTCGTTTGGAGTGATCACCCCATTTCCATCCAAGTCTATGCACTTAAACCTGACAGTATATCATAACAGAGGTTCAACACGAGTGTTTTAGGTTCTGATAAACTGATAGAAAATGACCAAACTATTATCTCCTCAGTATAAACAGAGATACTGAACAATATAAGCGGACGAAGATGTTTTATGGACAAGTCCATATAGGTCACTGGTTTTTGGCTCAGTTGAAGTATATAATCATGATCTTCTTATTTTAAAACCAAGGGGATTCTTTCATAAAGGAAAACCAATATCAACAAGGAGAGGAGTGTTGTGTACCAATACTCAAGACTAGGCTCAGAAGACTTGTCTTCCTCGGCGAGAATGAAGTATACGAAATCTTCATAACTCATCTTCCCTTCAACTTTGCTCTTAAACTTCCTAGGAGCCTAAGATAGAAACACAGCCACAATATGGGTCAAGATCAAGTGTAAAGCGTCCAGTCAGGCTATAAAGTAACTGTACCATATTTCAGGAACTAACCTGCGAGAATATTCTATCAACAATCCTGTACGTAAGGGCATGGTTACCATACTTGACAAGATTGTCCTTATCAATAAAGCAGTCATGGTCACCATCAAGTTCCCAGAATCTGCAGTATATCACGTAAAAGTGCTCATAGGAGAAGTACCTGAAAAAATAAAAGACAACATGGTTGTGAATGGTTGAATCAGGGATAAGTTTTGTCTCAGCAAAATATGAAGGCATAAACCATAATCATATAGCTCTTTCCTTGTGCACTATTTTAATGATATATATGTGATGAAGACACTCAATTTATCTTTGTAGGCTTGTTAGAAAGGTATGAAAAAGAACAACAAACTCACCTAATAATTTTATTGATGTCGTCTTCTTCATCAAGCTGTTGCATAGCAGCAATAAGATTTCCGCGTTTCAGCTCTCTAAGAGTAAGGCAGCCAGTTCCGGATCTGTTAATGTAGTAAAATATTCTGTAGATGACCGTTTCAGCTGGGTAATAAATGAAGGATAACGTTAGTACTAGTACCAAATGTAAATAACCAGAAGAAATCGGATATTGCGGTGTTATTTCACTTAACTGACAATGATCATAAAAGTAGCATAAAAAACTGATTTATGAAAATTTGTGCAGCCAAACAGTACAACAAAGAATAGGGTTTGAGGATGTCAGAGATGCAGGTTAACTTTAAATTGCATAAACGTCCTATTTAACATGGAAAAGAAAAATCCAGTAGACTTCACCATATGTAACACAAGAAATCATGTCACAAATATCAGAGTCCTACCATATCTTTCTTGAAATTCGCATGTAGTCCTCAGAAATTCTAAGCCAGGATGTGTTGCCAGAAGCTCATCCAGAAGTGGTTTGAAATCTACCTGTAGCCAAATCCAAGAAAAGATAGAATTTTTTAGTGCGATGGAATAGACAAAATATATAAGTCAATTGTTGGAAAGAAAATCAGAACGCGAGTGAAGTAGAGGAGGAGAAGAATTACGAAAAGACCTGTCTGAGGTACTTGCATTCCTGCTGCCTTAGTATATTATATATCTGGGAGGCTGTGTCCATAGTTAACATATTCCCATCAATCCAATACTTGATAAACGCATCCCTGAAGACAATTGTGGTCAACCAGCAAACATTAGTAAAGAAGCAACTACTCAATAAATTTTTAGGTGCCACAAACTAAAAAGAGAGAAAAGTTAACATGTATGTAGGTACCTTGTAACTATACCAGTGCAATCGGGATCCATCTTTCTGAAAAGTGCAGGAGAAAAGTAAGAAGGCAACTTGCAGACTTCTTTCGTAACAGATTTGAATTCTGGAGGAGGAACAAGATGAATTGCCTTAATATTCCTTAAGAGAAACAAAAACTTGAAATAAAGCGTTACCATCCACATGTAGTCCGTCAATATGGTTACTAAAAAGATGATCAACCATGGATATACATTGCTCCTTTAGTTCTTTAGCTGGTGGACGCCCATGGAGGAAGTAGAACTGCAGAAAATATCAACGTGGAATATTTAAGAATACAGAACCACAGTGCCCGTTTCCTACAAACAGCCTCAGTTGAATCTTGTATCGTTAAGAAGCTAGCAGGAGCCAGCTCCAATGACCAAACAAGTAAATATAGAAACCAGAACAAAATCACGATCACGAGCAAGGCAGTGTTAGAAGCAATAACAAAATTATATCCATGTGGGGGAAATGAGAAGAAACCTGAGGAATGAGTTCGTGCATAGGTTCCTGAACAGATCTGAGAGGAGACGTGAGAGATGGAGGGCTAGTTCTCTGCCTAGAAAACCTTGGAGAAGCAGGTGAGGTTCGTGGAGATAGTGGGGGAGTGGCATTGCTCAGAAAGAGAGATGGCAAAGCAGTTGCACCAGAAACACTGATGGTCTTGGATAAGTTACCAGATTTAGCTTCATCAATCAAAGACTTGACCTACAGACAGAAACATCACAGACAGCTTCATAGAAGATACATGTTTCAGAAAAAGGAAGTACCAATGTGGCAGTTTCAGGAGAGAGAGCCAGTGGGAGAAAAGTTCATCAGCAATATGAGAGCTTGATTTGAGCTCAGGATCTAATATATGAGCATCCTCTACTCCAACAATATCCATCTTCAATTGTCGAATCTCTAGACGATTCCTTTCCAATAATAGACGAACTAACTGGAATACTTTCCTGAAATCGAGTTGAGTGGAACCAAGCTCGAGTTCTAGGCGGAGGAAACTGGGAAAATTTCCCCCGGAAAGCCAAGGACGAGAAAGATATTTTTATTTCCCCGGCGGTTTAATTGTACACTTCTTTCTCTTTCACCCTAGTCAAAACCACAATAAACCGCCTAATATTACATTTTAAAATAAAATAAAAAAATTGATTTACATTAAAGCAAATTCGAATTTAAAATTTAAATACAGTAAAATCAATCTCATAATACAAGCTGGAAATATGAAAATTTGCAGCGATCCTCTCACACGTAATCGATATAACATTCAGTTTATTCTTTTCTATTTACAAACTCTGACATATGTTTCTTTCATAACACAGGAGAAAAAGCTTGTTCTCGAGATCAAAAGAAGTGCTAAAACAGGGAATGAGGTAAGGTTTCTCGGTTGATCAATCTTCTTACAGTGGTTATGCTTGCTGTCTGTAAATATTATTTAGTTTTTGATGTGTTCTACATCCTTTGTTTTATTATCCAGGGAGCGACCAAGACTCTTGCTCGGCAATTGATCCGGCTATAGCTAACTTATAAGGTAGCCCAGCTCAACTACGAGGCATAGCTACTCATACACAGGTCTCTTGATTCTAACTTCTCTCCTTTCTTCTAAAATTGACTCTTGGAGACTTTCACTTTGGTGTTTTAGGCTATGCATGCACATACTTCGGTTCCTATTTTTTTTCTTTTTTGCTAATTAAAAAAAAATAAAAATAAAAACGAATCAATTACGGGTCGCCACGTGTCAGTGGGAACATGCAACAGTGTAACAAACCCTCCAAAAACGGTTTTTATTTAGGAGTTTTAAAAAACGGTTCTTGCACTGTTCACGAGCCCCACATGTCAGTGGGGCCTGCAAACAGTTGCAAGAACCCCTAGGGCCATCATTATCCCTAGAACCCCTAATGGGGGTTCTTAAATTTTTTTTTTGTTTTTTTTGCTGTTTAAAAAAAAAAGAAAAGAAAATTAAAAAACGAACCAATCGCGGGTCGCCACGTGTCAGTGGGGCCTGCAAACAGTGTAAGAAACTCTTTAAAACCGGTTCTTATTTAGTAGTTTTTAGAAGCGGTTCTTGCACTGTTCATGGACCCCACTGACGCGAACAGTGCAAGAAACCCTCCTAAGAACCCCGGATAATCATGCTCTAAGAAACTTGGGATAAAGATGCCCTAAGGCTATTAATTTGAGGTCCTATTTTTATCTACTACTAACAAGTCATAGTATGACCACTCGAAAAATTAATTAATATGAAATATTTGATTATTTAAAATATAAATAGATATTTAAAAGAATTCTAACAAAATAAATATTTTTAAATATACTTTGGAAATAATTATTTTAATTTTTAATTGTTAGTAAAATATAATTAAAATATTTTATATGTTTCAAAAAATTGTTTTAAAATCAAAACTGGATTAGTGTTAATTTATAATTATATTTTAGTAATACTTATAATTTATATTAATTAATTACGAAAATAAATTTTAAAAAGATTCTAAAAAAATATTGTTATAATTTTTTTTAAAAACTGTTTAATTGTTCTTGATTAAGATATTAAAAAATATTATAATTAAATTATGTATATTTTGATTAATTTTCTAATAGATGGTCCAAATAAAAATATCACACATAAAAAAGTCATAGCACTATAATTTAATAGATTAGATATTTCAAATAGACATTTTTGAAATTTTTGGCATAAAAATAGCACTCAAAAAAATGACCAAAATAAATCTTTTTTATTTTGAAAACTTTAATATTTTAATTTTTTTACTTAATTATAAACGTCACCTCCTAAATCCAATTTCATAACTTTAAACCCTAAATTTAAATTAATTAATCCAATGAATATAAATATATATTTACACCATTTAATAAAATTTATTTTGATTATATTTTTCCTTAAATGTTATTTTGGGGACAAAAACTTTTTTACTTCTATTTTGGTCTTTTATCTCAATTTTTTTTAATTCACTGCTGCTATCTGCGGTTAGTAAATTCCAAGTGGAATCTTATCTAGATATAGAGTTTTGCATATACGTAAAGAGGGTGATGAACTTATAATATAACTTCTTTGTGAACTAGATAACAAAGCAGAAGAGGGCCCATTAGCCTAATAAATAAATGTTCAACGAACCAAACATAATGGTGGTTGCGGAGGTTGGGGCACATGAGAGAGTGTGATCAAAATTACTTGCCCGGTGGGTTAAAACACGGAACTCTTATTCCTTTATAAAAGAGCAACACGTTTCCAACTAAAACTTAAAAATCACATGGCTCATCTTCAGTCTCTTAACCTCATTGAAACCAGTCACATCTCTCCCTTGAAGGGCACCGTTCCGTCCACCACTCTTCCTCTCACCTTTTTTGATGCACCGTGGCTAACCCTCCCGCTCGGCGAATCTCTCTTCTTCTTCTCTTACCAAAACTCAACCGAATGTTTTCTCAAAGACTTTGTCCCTAAACTCAAACAATCACTCTCCATTACTCTCCAACATTTCTTCCCTTACGCCGGTAAACTGATCACCCCACCTCGTCCCAACCTTCCCTACTTGCGTTACAACGATGGCCAAGACTCTCTTCTTTTCACAGTCGTTGAGTCTATTGGAACTCATGATTTCGACCATCTGATATCTGATTCTCCTA
>CAJHQP010012924.1:0-10661 GCA_905132765.1 Moricandia arvensis | reverse complement strand
AGGTGATACATTGGACAAATTTTTTTGGGTGGGTCAAGATGAGGTCTCTTTTTAGGGGAACGAAATCTCAACTGAGTGGGTAAGAGAGGGTCGAACCCTCACGTCAAGATCTCGAAGGCAGAGCTCAGTGCAGTTAGGCTAGCGAGCGACCCGGCGAGAGATGCTATAGCTGAATACGATTGATTATTAAGCTAACAACAAAAGAGAAGGACGTTAGAGGCAAGTTCCAAGCAAAGAGTATCAGCAGCAAATAAAACTAAATATTTTTTAATGGAAAATAGATGACATTAATATTTATGATAGATACTATCTCTAATGTTTACCAACGTTTAATAGATAGAGACCTATAGAAAGTGTTCTATGAATTTCTCAAGATTGAGTATGATCTTTGACAGACTTTGTTCGTAACCGCTTATTAACAGTTGATCTCTCAACCCTGTGGTCGTAGAGGATGACAGCATTGTTCTTGTGGATAACGACTCTGAAAGTACATCTATAATTAGAGACAACTCTAGACTATTTGAATAGGTTTACAGTTATAAGTTAAATCACTCAATTAGATAGATACATCTTTTAGATGTGAGTTAGACTAGCGGCGCTTTGGAGTAGGATGGTGTTGATCCTTGCCTGATACGCGCGCCATTATATAATTCATAGATAAATAATAGACGCATAGTTGTTCATGTCAGTGACATAAGCTCAGAAAAACTGTGTGGAACCCATTCTTGGGTCAGTAATACTAGTGAAAGTGTTAGAGCAAGCAACATTATGTGGTGCAGGTATCCTAAGGCGGAGGTATCGCATAGCCGAATCAGAATAGACTGCAGTTAAGGACGTTGATCTCTCTAATGTTTCAAATGTAAAGCGAGTTAAGGACGTCTCTTATATAAGAGACGGCTTGACTTTTCCTTGAAATAGTTGAGAAACGAGGTCCAGTATAACTGGTGTTCTAGGAGCGGCATACGTACGGGTTATAGGTCTAACAGCGCGAAGACTCATGCAAATAATCATGGTCTTAGTATAAATCAGTAGGGACGTAACGAGTGCTACCGAGTGGAGACGCATTGCGTTTTCTTGCGCCGAGCACTGTATCTGTAGTAAAACATAGAAGAGTTTATATCTGTCTTTATTAAGCATAAGTCCGAATTTAATAATGAGAAAGCTATATGAATATGATTGATTATTAAGGCTAAAAACAAAAGAGAAGGACGTTACTTCCTGATAGCGAAACATTAATTCTCTTATTGAATAATTTAATAAATAATAGAGTTTTTGTTTATCCAATTATTATTTGTAAACCGGATGATTTTTAGGAGTAGTGAATTGATTTGTTTATCCAATTATTATTTGTAAACCGGATGATTTTTAGGAGTAGTGAATTGATCTTACTCTATACTTTGCAGTAAATTCTGATGAATGCTTGTTGACGAGGATGCAAGAAATGTCGTTGGACTATCATTTCACTGTTGAGCAAGAAGTCGATTCAGCAAAACATGCTTTCTTTGGTTTCAACGGTAAGAATTAACATTAATAATCTATATAATGACTGCTTAAAGATTCACTTAATTTTCTATAATGAAAAAAATTAAGGAGTTTTTAAAGAATATTGTTGACCAGTATTGATTTGGTCGAGTTTTAGTGTATTGGAGTTGGTATGTTGTCCAACCAATTGCAGCACAGTATGTGGCCCTAGATCCTTTTTGAAATGTTATGATAGTATACCAATTATTGCTAGAAAACTGATGCAAAAATCTTTTTTATAAGGAATCAAATTAATTAATAGTGAACTGAGATTTGATAGGAGTGGGACTTTGAAACGTGACGCAAGTAGGTGTAGTTTAGAGACTTAATACCCTTCATAGTTATTAATAATCTTAGTTATCCCTTGTCTGATAAGTAAGATTTGCAAGCTGGGAAAAATAATAATTTAATTGCTTGCTTCTTAAATCATGTGTTTAGTTAGTTAAGTTGCGTGAGTGGACACATTCATTACATTATGATGACTTGTACTGGAAGCAAATGAAGACCGATCTTAAATTTTCTGGACAGTAAATACATTTCTGCTTTTTTGGTTGTCTTAATTTTTTTTTTCATAAACAATTTATTCTATCAAAAATGTTTTATAGGACCGCCGGAATCTGGAGGATAGCGGCGATAAATGAAGCAGGCGGGTGGAAAGATAGGACCACCGTGGAAGATATGGACCTCGCCGTCCGAGCAAGTCTCCGTGGCTGGAAATTTCTCTACCTCGGTGACCTTCAGTTTTTTCATTTTAATTTCTGTTTCTTTTTTTCATAAAATCTAAATAGAATAATTTAAAAAGGAAAACAACATATAAAGGGCCTCTCAGCGAACGAGTTCTTTCTTGTCTGGAAAACATAATTTTTTTTGTTTAAGAGGAAAGTCTTGTTAGAATCTGCTCAGAAAAAGCTCCACCAAGCATTCTCGATACATTTTTTTTCCTAGCTAACTTTCACGGATAGAATATCGTTGGAATATACCCGAGATTATAGCTACTTTATTGTTTGATAGTTAAGGAGATAGACTTGGTATTCTGTTTGTTACAATGAATTAGCTATTCTGTTGGGATATGATCTCCGAAAGTTGTGTATAATCATGTACTCTCCTTGAACGTAATATACAGAAAACCATTTCTTCAAAGCTTTATTCTCTGTTCCATAATATGGTATTAGAGCCTGAATTTTTTCTTTGATTTTAGATCTCTGAAACGAACCAACGGCGATGGCAACTGGTGCGAACCCGACCGGTACTCCTCCGATCACGAACCCGATAACAACAGAAGTGAGGCAGACGATTTCACCGTATGATTTGACCTCTGCTGATAATCCTGGAGCAGTGATTTTGCATCATCTTCTACGAGGAACGAAGTATGATGAATGGGCTTGTGGGATAAGGACAACTCTTTGTTCTCGAAAGAAATTCGGGTTTCTTGATGGTTCTATCAAGCGACCAGACGAAGGTTCGGCAGACTTAGAAGATTGGTGGACGATCCAAGCTCTCCTTGTGTCTTGGATCAAGATGACGATCAAACCGCCACTGAGATCGAATATCTCTCACAAAGACGTAGGTTCTCCGTCTTGAATGGACGACGGATCCAGCAAATCAAGTCGGAGCTGGCTTGTTGTAAGCAGAGGGGACTTGCGATTTAGTCTTACTTTGGAAAGCTCAATCGTATTTGGGATAACATGGCAAGCTTCCGTCCGTTGCGTGTCTGCAAATGTGGAAAATGTACATGTGATCTAGGAACTCTCCAAGAGAAGGATCGTGAAGAAGACAAAGTGCACCAGTTCCTGTATGGACTAGACGATGCATATTTTTGAACGGTACATTCTGCCCTTGTCTCACGCACGCCTCTCCAGCCAATGGAGGAGGTCTATAATATTGTGAGACAAGAAGAAGACTTATGGACTGCTCATAAATTAGAGGAAGAATCATCGTTAAATGCAGTAATCGGCCTTTGTTGTTCAAACCAAAGGAAAGGGTCGTGTTAAGGACGGTTCCAAGTTAGCATTTTGCAAACATTGCAACCGTCAAGGTCATTCATCGGAAAGCTGTTTCGCGATGATTGGATATCCAGAGTGGTGGGGTGACAGACCACGAGGACGGACCACACAGGGTAAAAATCGTGGAGGTACTACCTCAAGCGGATCAGGGAGAGGCCGTGGTTCAACGTATGCAAATGATGCTCATGTTGTTGGCTCCCAGCAGACAGAGCAAGCTAACTACGTAATCACGAAAAAGGATCGCGATGGAGTCACTGGCCTGAGTGATGTTCAATGGCGGAACATCATGCATATCCTCAATACAGGTGCTGGGAAGAATCAATCAACTCCCACTGAAACTTTAACTGGTACTGTCTCTAATCCCTATTGGATACTTGATACTGGAGCAAGCCACCATTTGACTGGCAAGCTCGAGATTCTGACAGATTTACGCGATATGGAACCTATGTTAATTATTTTGGCTAATGGACGAGAGAAAGTTTCAGTAAAGGAAGGGAAACTTCGGTTAGGACAGGGTCTTGTGTTGAATTCTGTTTTCTATGTTGAGGGAATGCCTTCAGACTTAATTTCTGTGGGATAACTTATGGATGAAAATAAATGTGTTGTCCAAATGGCTGATCAGTTCTTGATTATCCAGGACCGCAATACGAGGATGGTGATTGGGGCGGCTAAACGGGAACAAGGAGCATTCCACTTACGCAGTGTGGAGAGTGCAGCTACAATTAGCACAAAGGATGAAGAATCATACGACTTGTGGCACAAACGGTTGGGCCATCCAGCTGCAAAAGTAGTATGCTCGCTTCCTGTAGTTTCTGGTGTTGTTAGTTCTGTTTTTCTGAATAAGGCGTGTGAAGTTTGTCTCCGCGCAAAACAAACAAGATCTTTTTTTCCCATAAGTATCAATAAAACGTTTCGACCTTTTGATATGATACATACTGATTTGTGGGGGCCTTACAGAACTGATTCATTCACTGGTGCTCGATATTTTTTTACTCTGGTAGATGATTATTCACGGGGAATGTGGATATATCTTCTCAACGATAAAACAGAGGCTCCAACGCACTTGCGAAATTTCTTAACAATGGTCAAAACACAGTTCAACACAAACGTACAGACAATACGTAGTGACAATGGAAGTGAATTCTTATGTCTCAAAGATCATTTTATGAAGCTTGGCATTACACACGAGACGTCTTGTGTCGGGACTCCGCAACAAAATGGCAGGGTTGAAAGGAAGCACCACCATATTCTTAACGTTGCTCGAGCTCTTCGGTTTGAAGCTCACTTACCTATCGAATTTTGGGGTGAATGTATCCTTGCAGCAGGGTACTTGATAAACCGTACGCCAAACTCGGTTCTGGGTGGAGTAACGCCTTATGAGAAAATCTACAACAAGGCTCCTACTTACGCTCATCTACGTGTATTCGGAAGTCTTTGTTATGTTCATAATCAATTGACTAAAGGAGACAAGTTTGCACAACGCAGCAACAAGTGTGCTTTTATGGGATATCCCTACGGCAAGAAGGGTTGGCGGGTAATTGATCTGGAAAAACGGGAATTTTGTGTCTCTAGAGACGTCACTTTCTGTGAAAAGGAGTTTCTTTTTGAAAAGGTTTCAGACGACAAGCTTCAATCGTTAACTCTTCCCTTGTGGGAACCTATTTCTTGTGTTTGTGTCGACGAAGAGGACGACTCCATTAATATGGCTAAAAGAAACGTTGTTGGATTGGGTCTCTATGTGCTTCAAAACTCACATGCCAATACCTGCCCAAATTCAACATTTAGGCCCACAAATGCCCTAAGACTTAAATATGGCCCAACCATCAACTCTACCATCTTCTTCCTAAAGAGCTCAATCCACGACGACCACCCCAAATACTGATCTCCCGTTGTGCCGGAGCCTAGTCTTGGCCGAGGATAACGGAAACGTGTTCCTCCGATTACTTTGAAGAATTTTGTCACAAATTCAGCCCAAACAAGAATGCTGACCAATGCGACAAAAGCTACGCCAGAGCCACTATACCCGATCTCCAATTATCTCAGCTATGGGCGTTTCTCGGCAACACATACGGCTTATCAGGTTGCTACTAGTAGGGTATCACCACCCAGATCGTATAAGCAAGCCGTTTTGGATGAAAGATTTCGGAATGCCATGGGTTCGAAAATTGAAGCTCTTGAAGAAAATCAGACATGGGATGTTGTTGATCTCCCACCAGGAAAGCGAGCTATAGGATGTAAATGGGTCTAAACAATTAAGTACAGATCGGATGGAACTATAGAGAGGTTTAAAGCTAGACTGGTGGCCCTCAGAAACAAGCAAATTGAAGGTATCGATTACAAAGAAACATTTGCTCCAGTGGCTAAATGGGGACTGTTCGATTGTTTTTGGATGTTGCCACTAAACGAGGATGGGATGTACATCAGAT
Source organism: Moricandia arvensis (assembly GCA_905132765.1). Taxonomy (NCBI): domain Eukaryota; kingdom Viridiplantae; phylum Streptophyta; class Magnoliopsida; order Brassicales; family Brassicaceae; genus Moricandia; species Moricandia arvensis. The sequence goes on along the minus strand of CAJHQP010012924.1, from coordinate 4,711 downwards.
GGATATACACAATGCGTTCTTACACGGCGAACTTACTGAGGAGGTTTATATGACGTTACCAACGGCTCTGAAAAACTATGGCTTTCAACAGTGCTTGTCTGATTACTCTTTATTCACTTATACTAAAGGTAACATTCAGATACAAATTCTTGTTTATGTGGATGATCTAATAATCACTGGCAACCAACCTGCGGCAGTAAAAAAATTCAAGGAGTATTTGGCTTCTTGTTTCAAAATGAAGGACCTGGGATTGTTAAGATTCTTCTTGGGGATTGAGGTTGCTAAAAATCGTTCAGGAATGTATTTAAGCCAACGAAAATATGCATTGGAGATCATTGAAGACACATGATTGCTAAACTCGAAGCCTGCGACTTTTCCCATGGAACAAAATCATAAGCTTGCTTTGTCTCACTCGCCAATACTTGAGAAACCGGAGGATGTATAGGCGATTGGTTGGAAGACTAATATACCTTGGAGTTACAAGACCAGATCTTGCCTACTCAGTCCATGTTCTTTCACAGTTTATGCAAAAACCACGATATGATCATTGGCTCGCGGCTCTTCGGGTTGTCCGGTATTTGAAGGGCACTCCAGGACAAGGGTTGTTACTTAGAGCTAATGAAAATTTTCAGGTTACGGGTTGGTCAGACTCAGACTGGGCAAGTTGCCCTATCACTCGACGATCGTAACTGGATATTTTGTCCAACTAGGAAGCTCACGGATCTCATGGAAGACAAAGAAGCAAGACACATTAAGGTTGTCATCAGCAGAGGCTGAATATCGGGCCTTAGCGTATCTGACTAAAGAGCTGATTTGGTTAAAACGGATACTGAATGCGCTTGGAATTGATCATAATCAGCCGATGAGATTATACTGTGACAGCAAAGCAGCTTTACACATTGGTAATAATCCGGTTTTTCACGAAAGGACAAAGCACATTGAACTTGACTGTCATTTTGTCCGAAATGAAATCATTGCTGGAATTATTGCTACTTCACATATCATGACAACTGCTCAACTTGCGGATGTGTTTACGAAGGTTCTAGGACAGTCCGCATTTGAAGGCTTTCAAGACAAGTTGGGTATACTAGACTTGTATGCTCCAACGTGAGGGGATGTTGGAATATACCCGAGATTATAGCTACTTTATTGTTTGGTAGTTAAGGAGATAGACTTGGTATTCGGTTTGTTACAATGATTTAGCTATTCTGTTGGGGTATGATCTCCTAAAGTTGTATATAATCATGTACTCTCCTTGAACATAATATACAGAAAACCATTTCTTCAAAGCTTTATTCTCTGTTCCTTTATACCGGATATCATGATTTTTCGGGGTGAATGTAGATCGTGATATTTTTTGAATTTATGTATATCTTATTCGTACTCCCCCATAACCGTGATAAGTACAGGCATATCAAATTCACTACAACGAAAAGAAAATTAAGGGGAAAGAAAGGAAATAAATAAAAATTGGCATAAATCAAACTAATTTATTCTTACGAATTATCATTTAATTGGAATCGCTAGACGAGTCGATGTCAAAGTCATCTACAGCGTTAAATCTAGGCCCCGGTGGTCCGGGAGGCAGCTTCATCGGCACGGGCATTTTCTGAGGCGGCTTCGGCGCGGGCGCGGACATTTGCCTCGGCGGCTTCGGCGCGGGCATTTGCTCAGGCGGCTTCGGCTTCACCTCCTCGGCCTTTTTCTCAGGCGGCTTTTGCGGAGGCGGCTTTGGCGCTTCAGAAGATCCTTCTCCAGGAAATCCACCAACTGCATGATGGCAACATTTAATTTTTGTTACTCAATTGCCAATATATAAAAGAAGATGCCTTTTGATCGCATGCTAATTAATATCGCATATTCGCATTTGGATGTAAACACAAAAGTGTCCCATGAACCTACAATGTCACTCATAGGATTCGATTGAACTGACAACATAAATATTTGTTACTCTTGCCAAAGATACATATTCGCAAAGTAAAACAACTGTAATTGCCTCACCCTCCCGAAGTTCATTTCCAGATGCACTTGTATCCCTGCTCGCAAAGCTTCCCTCTTTGTCTACGTGTGGGCAAGAAAACACTTGTGTTACTTACAGTGTAATATTGTTTTTGACGTTATGCCAATATGCTGTACAAAAGCTTTGTGTTTTTTTTTTGTTAAAAAGCTTTCTTTATAAACGCATTTAACAAAAAATGACTCACCTCCTGTGGTCTCGCACAACAACCACCGGAGAAGAAGAATTGCTCCGAAGATGAAAGCTCCAATGATGATGGATCCTAAGACTATTTCCAGTATCAGTATCATCTTCTATGTTGTGTTTTTTTGGGGGGGGGGGGGGACCGATAACTTTCTTTTTTTATACAATTTGATCAACTTGACCAAAAAAAAGATCGCAAGGAAATGGTAAACCAAAAACTATATATATAGGTAAAGGACACAATGCAAATGTAAGTAAGAAAACAAATAGTCAAAAACTAACATTTTAAAAAGGACACAATGTGGTATACAGAACGGGTAGTCTATTTTTATTGATTACTTATATGAGTGGGTGAACACGCAATAAATATAAATATAAATATAAAATAGAGAAATTGTCAAAAATATGAATTGTACAGTATTTCCTTTTTATCTTGATCATTTTTAATTTTATTTTTTTAAAGAAAAAACACACTTATAACCCTTGGATCAATTAATGTAAGATTTAAGGTTTAAAGTTGAGGGATAGGGGTAATGTAGGATTTAGGAATATAAAATTTAAGATTTTAATTATTTTTAAAAAAATTACCTCTTAAAAATAGTATTTATGAAAATGTCTCTTTAACGAATGTAAAAGTTAAAAATTGTATAAGAAAAGTGATATTTTTGAACATTTTTCTATAAACTAAACGAAAATATCTATCTGAATGTAAAAGTGAATACAAAGTGATTCAAAATAGCGTACAAAATATCTTTTTGTACAAAACAAACTAATTTATATAAATTTTAATATTACATTTTATTTTCGTAATTAAAAATATATTTTGATAATTTATAACTGAAAAATATAAATTACTAGAAATTTACTTTATAAATATATAATTATTTTAGACTTTTAAATAAATATATATAAGTTTTGAATGACTTAAAATAATTCTAATTTTGGGTAAATAGTATAATAGTTTTGAGCTAAAATATTAATCCATGGGTATTACCTAACATATCAATTTTAAAAAATTTCAACGGTTTTAAAAAAAATCAATTGTTAAGAAAATAAAGTAGGAAAATTGTCAAAAATATCACTTTTCTTGTACCACTTTTCACTTTTACCTTAATTACTTATATTCTTATTTTTTAAGAGAGAAAAACACATTTATAACTTTTGGGTTAATTAATCTAAGATTTAGGGTTTAGAGTTGAGAGGTGGGGTAGGGTGGTGTAGAGTTTAAGAATGTGAAATTTAGGGTTTTAATTATTTTTTTTTAAAAAAAAATTCTCTTAAAAATGATATTTATGAAAATATTTCTTTAATTAAGGTAAAAGTAAAAAGTGGTAAAAAATTGTATTTTTGAAAATTCTCCAATACTATGATGTCAAATAATACGTAGCCAATATTTAGTATTTTATGTACATGATAATTAAAATAAAAAAAAAGAAAGAGTATAGCACAATAAATGTTAAATTAAAACCGCTCCACTTTCAGCCTTTTTAATTAAAGTGACGAAAAAATTGCTCCATTTTTTTGTTTTTAAATGCATTGCTTTAGTAGATGTACTGCTCTCTGTTAATTGTTATTAGTTGGTTACACATCACATGGAAGGGCTGCGAAATATCCACTCTCCATTATTCGCACATCTAGGTGTCTATCCTTGTCTTCTTACTGGCCTCCACTCAAACTCTTGGTTGGCAATTATGTGATTTGTCTTTTTTCGAAGATAAGTTTTGAAATATCCTATGATGCATTAAATGTTTTTCGAATAGTTCTCCTTCCGTTTTTTGTTATTTAACGTTTTAGGATCATGCACATAGACTAAGAAACATTTAATTTTATTTCATTTTCTAAACAAAAACATCATTAATTATTTACCTAATCACAATTTAATCAATAACAAAATAGAAGCTATAATATCATTGGTCATCTAATATTAATTACTAATGAATTTTACATAGAAAATTGAAAACGTCAAATAATTTAAAACAAAATTTTTTTCTAAAACGTCAAATATAAAAAAACTGAGGGAGTATAAAATATGGTGTCTGCTGGCCCAAAAAAAAACCATGAATTTAAAAGGACATGGTCATAAATGTAAGTATAATAGTTTTATAAGTATCCCCAATTAATTTCTGTATAATTTTTGGAAAAAAAAAACGATTGGGCGGTAGGTCGGAATCAAGTGGACAACGTACAGTATATGCAATTTGCAACATTTGGGTATAAACTGGAATCGCTGTATCTGGGCTAATGGGCCGGTGTATTGAGAAGAGAGAGTAAAAAAACTTCTTTACATCGTTTCAAATAAGTATGAAACATTGAAACAACGTCGTATGAAGAAAAGTAAAGAAAAGAAACCCTAAACCGTGAGTAATTTCCTCCTTCCCTCCAAAGTACCATCCATCACCGTCTCAGCTCGATTCTTTCCCTGCGGCGTCTTCTTTCCCGCCTCTAATTTAGGTACAAAGCTCTCTGTTCCACACTTCTCTGTCTCTGCTCATAGCTGTTCTAGGCTTCACT
>CAJHQP010012923.1:0-10672 GCA_905132765.1 Moricandia arvensis | reverse complement strand
AAGATTTCTGGGTTGGGGTGTTTCAGAAACCCTAGGTCTTAACCCTAATGGGCCATAGACAAAGCTTTTCTCCATAATTTTCTTGGCCCAAGTTTGGGATGTTACAACTCTCCTCCTGTCATTCGGAATTCGTTCCGCGAATTCTAAAACCCAAACTTCGACTATAACATCCAAAACATAAATGAACTTCTTTCACACAACACTCATCAATCAAGGGAGGCACATAGGTTTTCACTTTACTCAAGATCTCTTTAAAAACACAACAAATGATAAATAAATGAAATGAAGTAGGACTACAATAGTTTTAAAAGTCAAGACATCCGCGCAACCACAAAGTGCCTTTAGAAATGCCAAACCACCAACACCAAACGATAAATAAGAAAAGCACGTGTCCTACTCCTAAGAAATGATCCTAGGATCTCAGCTAGCCACTATGGTGTGGAGAAACATGGTTGGCCTCGGATCTAGGACAAATTGCGCTGGAACCACTAGCTAGGGATCCCAGATTCATCCTCTTCCTTCTCAGAGTTTGTTCCTCAAGCCAACTTTTCTGCGGCTATCTCCTGCCCCACCATTCTCACTACTAGCGCGAACTAATGAGGCTCCATAGCCCATCCAACTCGTTATGAATGTTCTTGCGGGGTCCCTCTTTAAAAAATCGGCAACACTCTTCCGCAGTCTTCAGTTTGCATCTCTTGGCCGTTCCCAGAAACTCCTCCAGGTACTCTTGTACGGTGCAGGGCTTCTGCATCATCTGGACTAGGACCTCACACATACACGGATCTGAACTTCACTAAGTGGTGCCTTCATTTGAAGCTGGAGACTTTCGTGGGCGACCTCACTTCTTCTTGGGCGGCTCTCCGACAGTCGGCACCTAAAAGCACTCAATGTCGGGCGCTGGCTTTGGCTTCCTTAGTCGTCCCTGCCTTCTCTTTGTTGGGGTCGCCTCTGGTAATACTCAGTCGCAGCTGGAGGAACGGGAGCTTCTCACGCCTATGATCGTTTGTCCAATCGTGTTGTAGCGACTGGTTCAGATGCTTCATCAATGGATGTTTCCGGCGGGGTACCACCTTGCATATATGGTGCAAAATGTCTCGAAGGCACACGGAACCGACTCCTCCGAGCCACAAGCTCATGAGCGTCCTCATGGTTATCACTGGTTGGCGAAGACATCCTGCATTAGTTAAATCAATCAGAACCATAATAGAAGTACATATAGGTTGGTGGTTTTTGAAAACATTTCAAACATTTTTAGCTGCTCATAAAATTTGGCAAACTCTTTTTAAAAACTGAAATGGTTTTGTCGAAAATGGTGGTAATGCCGATCCTTTAAGATAACGCTAAGGGATCTTGACCTAGTCTCTGATACCAATTGTAACTAACCGATCCCCCGTCGTCCGACCGGGGTTCTGACCGGGTGTTATGGACACACATCTACTCATTTTAGACCGCCCAATGTATCCCATTACTGGCCCAAGAAGTCCTCGGAAGCTTACCTTTGATCAAATACCAACCCAACCAAATTCATATAGTTCTACTTACAGTCCAGCGGATAAGGGAAATGGAAAGGAGGACATGAGTAAATGAGTTACTCAGTGAAGCGGTTCCAGACCAGCCTCTTTGCATGAAACTCTATACTACTTAATGCGAAACGAGAGCTGGCTATCCACTACAACCAATCAAGCATATGCATCATACGATAACACACAACATAATTATCATACTTTTTTTATAAACCTAGCGATCACACAATACAATGAACTCAGTCACTACTACACCATATATTCGACTCGACTCAACTCAACTCAACGACTTGACTCGAATCGACACCAATCATAACCTTCTTTCTAGCAACCTATCTTTCATCATCATTCATCACATAATGCATAAAAACCACTCACACAAGCAATCATTCATAACATTCATCCACATCAACATAAGGCAGTCCATTAAGTCCTTTAATCAATATGACGGTTCTTATGCATCGTGATCCATTCATCTAACAACCTAGCATCCTTTATGATCTAGAAACTTAACTTTCAAACAAGGACTATCAAAACCCTAGTTCATCATCAGCCAATATAAAGATCATGAGAAGAAATTAGGTTCGAATCAACTCCCCTTAGGAATAGATCTGAGATCTAGAGATCTGGATCTGGAAACAGAAATATGGATCTGAGATATCAAAAAATCCGATCAAAACCCCACCACCACCACTTGCGACAGCCACCACCACACGATCCGCGGCACACGGCAGGGAAAAAGAAGACAGCGAGGAGAGAGACAGAGAGAAGAAGGATCGCACAGAGAGAGAGAGACGGTGAGAGAGAACAAGAGAGAAGATGCTTGACGGCTAGGGCTTTCGTCTCCTGGGAATTCTCTGCAGAGCTTCGCTTCAAGTTTCTGATGAGAGAAAAGAAAGAGGCTTTCTATTTATAAGAAAAAGAGGGGAACCCTAGGTCTTAACCCTAATGGGCCGTAGACAAGGCTTTTCTCCTTAATATGTTTATGGGCCCAAGGAAGCTGATAATGTCAAGATTAGTGTTGGAAATCAGTTTCGGTTCCTTTAAACTTTTGAGAAAGTGTGATATAGTGTCATGATGATCCACTTTGGTATCTATAGTAATCTCTCCAAAAGACCTTCTAAGAATGGTGCTAAAGTGTGGTTAGTCAAAAATAAATCTTGATCATAGTCTTGTTCTTGAGTCAATAAAAACTCTTTGAAAACTTATATAAATATAGAAATAAAGCTCAAAAACAATTAAATAGCATTAGCGAACCTTCCTCAGACTTAAATTACACTGTCTGCTGTGTAATTTGTCATGGATTGGTTTAGGAAAAATCAAATAATAAGGAAACAGTGTTAGAGAAAGTCAAGTATACCAAACTCCGAAAAGAGTATCGATCGATGGTGATAGGTGAGTGTCGGCCGATGGTAAATCATCCAAGCCGTCTACCGATGGGGAACTGATTGTGTCGATTGATGGTGGACTCGAACTGTCTGCTAAACCTCTCTATTAGTTAGCCATTGATCGGCAGCAATAAATAGTTGTTGATCGATGCTAGGCTAACAGACTAAAATTTTCTGTGTGCCTACTCTCCATACTGATCATCTCTCGTTGGGTTAGCTCTGTTAGACACTCAACACACTTCGAAACATCCAAACATCATAATGTAATAAGTCTAAATCCAAAAAAAAAACAAAAAAAATAAGTACGTGCATAAGTCTGAAAATGAAATAAAATATGAAGGAGCAGAAAAGAAGACTACTCCTCGTCTGAGGTATCCATGTCTTGCTGCTGAGGCTGTGGTGCAGCTGCTGGTGGCGATCTCACTCTAGTCCTGGGGTGGCTGAAACACTGGCACCTAGATATCGTATCCACTCTAGCCCATATGGCATGAAGTGCATCCACAACGACTCTTTGGAAAACACCATGGTCATGAATGGGGATCTCTAGAATCTGAGGGAAAGCTGGGAGAGGTGGAGGTGGCTGTGCTGGCTCGTCTGCCACTTCTGCTGCTACCGTGTGGGCTGGCCTGAGTCCTCCTATGCGGCGTACCCTGAGAGGTGCTGTGTGTAGGTGCTGCTCAACTGGTCGGAATGCAAGGCTCTCTGGATCATCAGCAAAGTTTATCCTAGGCCCCTCGTCATCCACAAAACCAGTAGCGTCCCTCCTTCAGCCATTGAGTCCTCTTCAAGTGCCCTTGTCCATGTACCGTATCCCCCTCTCTACTGTGGCTCCCTCAAAGCTGATGCCAAGGAAACTGAATATAGGCATCAAAAGGCTCCCCAATCGTCTCATTCTTTGAGCCAGAACCCTTGAAGGCTTTGTCCTTCAGAGTCACCAAGTGGCTCAGCAAAGATAGCTTCTATGTTCACCCGCTGATCGCTCACTGGTGGTGGGAAGACCTCATCATCGAGCCCAACCAATCCCTGACTGAGTAGTGACGTGGGTGTGTTTTTATGTTTCATAGGGTATTAATATCCTAAACAAACAGCTGTCAAATTAACCCTTAATCCTAACATACAATACAATAATACTCTTGTCAAGAGAGATCAGGTGTAGTACTTAGGGATCGAATCCAGAGAGAGCAAATGCACAAAATAGATTTCTTATTTCTAGAGGCTAAGCTAGGTAACTATATATTGGTAGCAAGTAATCATGTCAAGGAAATATTCCTTATAGGCGCAACCATCTGAACTCGTCAGCTGTCGTCGATCAATGCGGATGAGGTGCTGTCAATTGATGGTATATAATCAATATCGGTCGATGCTAGAGATCTGGTATCAATCGATGGTTGAGTTCTGATGCTGGTTGATGCTGTTTGTAAAGATGTATCGTCGAAGGTATGCCGTCAATCGATGCGTGTCGTCTTTCTTTGCGGATCGTGCGTTCGAGTTGCTGTGGGTCAGAGAACAATAAGTCTTGTCCTTTCTTGCTCCTGGTACTCTTTTGCATGTACCTGAAAAGAAAGAAAAATAAAAATCGGTAACCTTGGAAGTAACAAACCTATACTAAGTCTAGAAAATAAATCTAATGGATATCAGTGTTCCCCGGCAACGGCTCCAAATTTGACGTGGGTGTTTTTATGTTTCAATAGGGTAATAATATCCTAAACAAACAGCTGTCAATTAATCCTTAATCCTAACACACAATACAATAATACTCTTGTCAAGAGAGATCATGTCTAGTACTTAGGGATCAAATCAACTGAGAACAAAGGCACACAATATATTTCTTATTTATAAAGACTAAGCTAGGTAACTATATATATTGGTAGCAAGTAATAAGGACAAGGAAATATTCCTTATTAGAAGGTATAGATGCAATATGGAAAAATGCTAATAATGCAAATATGGAAATAAGCTAATAATGTAAATATAGAAATATGCTAGTAATGTAAATATGGAAATATGCTAGATCTAGGGTTTCAGGCAAGTGAATTATAGTAGATAGAAGTTAGAGGTATTTAATCATGGAACTCGGAATCTAGTGTAAAAGACACCAGCTCTCGCATTCACACCTAATCTATTAACCAAATCAAATGTCTCAGCTATCGCTTGTTGACACGGAATGACCATCGATCAATGGCATTGATCCTGCGTTGATCAAAGGTTTCTTGAATCAAGCGTTATGACCTAGTTCGATAAGTTCACTAGATTGAATAAATCAACACCCGTTTCTTTCTAGCAACCTAGCTTAACAGAATAGATTCTGGTAGTAGACCATGCTCTCGCTTGCGCCTAACTATCATATTATCAGGGTTCTAGTTAGCTACTCTAAAACACAAGCAATAAACACAATTCTATTAATAGATCTAATAATGACCTTAACAATTCTATTGTTTGGCTAATCCATCAGTACCATTGATAAACCCTAACCTAGTTGACAATTACACGACATAATTAAAGTAATAATAATAATCTAAATAAGATGCATTGATAGAAAATGGGGTTTCAAAGCACACTTAGAATACACTAGCAAATGCTAGCACACACACACAAACTCTTGCCCCCTTAACTCTCACTAAAAACTACCACACTTAGCATGGTGCAATACATAAAGTATAAATAAAACCCTAAAGTCTAGGTCAAAACTCGTCTAAGGGTAATCTGTTATATTGTGTAATGTCTCTAACTTGGGCATGAAAGTCGTCTGTCTGCGAACTGGACAACGATCGATGGCAGATGTGCAACATCGATCGATCTTGGTCATGTAACATCGGTCGACGCCTACGTTGTATCTTTGATTGATGGAAATCTCGTACTTCAATGATCATCTACAGATTATTCCTCTCCAAATGCTCCAAAAGCTCCAAGTATCTCCATATATCTCCAAAACGTACTTGGACCTGTAAAGACCTCATAGCATAGCCTAGACACACATAACAGACCCTAAATAGAGTCTATAACATGGTCTAAAACTGGTAATAAATAGGCTATATCAAGTAGTAAAGTAGTGTGAGCTCCTGAACCCTTACCTTGTTGGGCTCCATCTTGTACAACAGAGTTTTGGCAAGGACCTTCAGAAAGTACCGTATGGTGGGGTGACGAATGTCTGTCTGAGTAGCAGTGCCTGAGTCGAAGTGGCCTGTCGCGATGAGTCCCCAAAAGTACCAATGTCAAACCCATAGATCTCAGAGAGCTGCGGAATGGTGATCCGGTACTTGATGCCTCTCATGAGAAAGGTCAAGGTAGCCTCATTCGCCACCTTTACTCTAGGGATCTTGTAGAGCACCTGAACCGTGGCAATGCACTATCAGACCAGGTCGAGGTAGAGATGGCTTAGTAGCCATGGTACCCAGTTCCATCTCTTGCACCATCTGCGTGAAGTCTGTCATGAGCCCCAGCTTCTTCAAGGTGCGTCTGTCGAAGAACTTGGTGGGCTCAATAGAAACGCTTTGCCAAGCGTTATAGTAGAGTCTTTCGTAGTCGTCCCACTCCTCGCGCGCTTTCCTATGGATGCATTCCCTTGATGCTACAGCCTTTTGAGAGTTAGGGTAGTCCTCGAATGTCACTATCAAGCTCGCTTCTTCCTTTGGCCAAGGTTCGTGGCATGGGGTACCTCGTGGCGGAGCACTCGAGCTACCTGCCTCATACCGTGCCTTGGTTCTCCTCTCGACCATCTGCATTTAATCAAAAAAGCCAAGAATCATAATCGATGTCAAGATAGAAAACAACAATCGATCGATGGTACCTCATGGGCATCGATCGATGGCACCTCATGGCCATCGATCAACGGCGCCTCATGGGCAGCGATCGATGGTTCATCATGAACCATGTGATACACAATCACCAAAAGATAGTTTATATGTACCACCAATCGTGCAATCACCAATCATGCAAGTCATATGTAAATATAGTTTATAACTCTTAATCTAGCACTCCATCACCCTAAATCGTTCTAAATTCTGAGCTAAACCATAAAAAATCGTTTTTTCTTTAAACCCTAACAATTTTCATAAACTAAAATATTTAGAGAACATACCTTGATGGTCGGTTGATTAAATGAAATAAACAGATAGAAGGGTGAAAATCGAGTGGGTTAGGCTTATGAACGAGCAAAATCGGCCAAAAATCGAGTGTTGAACTCGGAGGTATCTTGGCGGTTTTGGAAAAAGTGATTTATGAATGGGGCCGTGTCGAGTTAACCTACTCGATAATTGACTGTCGATCGATGGTCTGTTCAGTGACTCCTTCACTAAAAAAATTCGGAAATGCATAAATAATTATTATATATTTATAGTTAATTAATTAACTATCTTATATATATATATTCTGTTTTTTAGATTAATATTAATATTAAATTAGTGGGCTTCCTCCCACTCAGCGCTGTTTGAAGTCATCAGCATGACGAAAAAATGGGTTTATCATTTAGGGTCAGGCCACCTCTAGACGCATGGTCTGAGTATGCGGAATTTCAGCTTCAGCCCAGTAATGTTTCACTCTCTGTCTATTCACCATGAAATCCTCTCCTTTAGGATTGAATAGGAAACTTGTCCCGTAAGGCATAACTTCTTTAATGGTGCACGGTCCAGACCAACAAGAGCGTAGTTTTCAGGGAAAGAAAGTCAACCAAGAGTTGTACAGGAGTACTTGATCGTTCTGTTCGAAATGCCTTGAAATGATTTTCTTGTCGTGATAGGCTTTCTTTCTCTCTGTATACAATTTCGAGTTATCGTAGGCGTGATACCTAATTTTTTCTAGCTCATTGAGTTGGATTAATCTCTTTTCTGCGGCGGGTTTGACATCAAAAATTGTCCTTATATGGCCCATTCTGCTTAATGCGCTAATTCTACCGGGAGATGGCATGCTTTTCCATAGAGTAGGTGAAATGGGGTAGTTTTTAGTGTTGTCTTAAACACTGTTTGGTATTTTTCAAAGCTCATCATCCAATTTCAGAGACCAATCCTTATAGGTTGATCCTACTGTCTTTTCTAAAATATCATTGATTTGACGGTTGGATACTTCTACTTGTCCGCTGGTTTGAGGATGGTAGGGTGTGGCTACTCGATGGTGAACTCCATGTTTCTTGAGTAGTTTTCTAACACTATGTTTATAAAGTGGGTACCTTCGTCGCTTATAACTACTCGATGAATTCGAAATATAAGAAAGATGATGCTCTTAAAAATTTTAACGACTACGGAAGCGTCATTTTTCGGAGTTGCTATTGCTTCGACCCATTTGGATACGTAGTCTACGGCAACTAATATGTATTTATTTCTGTGTGAAGAAGGGAAAGGGCCCATGAAATCGATGCCCCAACAATCAAACACTCCAACTTCAAGTATGAATTTTTGTTCCATTTCGTTTCTCTCGCTCATTTTTCCACTTCTTTGGCAGGGGTCGCATTTCGCTACGTAGGCTTGAGCATCTCGAAACATAGTTGGCCACCAAAAGCCTGCTTGTGGAATTTCGGACACTGTCTTAAAACTAGCAAAATGTCTGGCGGAATCGAATCCATGAAAATGATACAGAATTTCTAGAGTTTCGCTTTCAACAATAAATCACATGTATATGCCGTTAGAACATTGTTTATAAAGATAAGGTTCGTCCCAGTGATATCTCCGGATTTCTCTCAAAATTTTTGTTTTATGATAACCTTTGAAGATTTCGGGTTCTACTTCGGATGCAAGATAGTGTACTATATCTGCATACCAAGGTATAATAGTGGTGTTCAGTGCACACACCCCCGACTTAAACTTCCACCTCCGGGAAAATCATCATTTGGAATCGAAGGATTACAACTGAAGTTGAAAATTATTGGAATGATTATTTCATCGTCCCTCTCAAATATATCCTTGGTCGATGGCGTAAGGAAAAAATCGATCGATGCTTTATGGCTATAATCGTTCGATGGGTTTAGCATGTTGTCGATTGATTCCACTTCATGTGCCAAACTGACTCTACCAACGAAAGTCGATTCAGCTAAGTAGACATTTTCTGTGGGTAAGAAATCGTCTATAGTGATGTCGTCATCTATACTCCGAATGGCATTCTTCGATATGTGAACGTTCCATAGGGACACGTAAAGGTGGTCTTTTCTTGATCGTTCGGATGAATCAGAATCTGAAACAATCCTGAATACCCGTACAGATAACAGTAGTATCCGTGGCTTGCTAGCCTTTCTAACATCTGATCGATAAAGGGTAAAGGGAAATGATCTTTTCGTGTGGCAGCATTTAGCTTCCAGTAACCGATACACATCATGTGTCCGGTGACAGTTCTCGTAGGGATCAATTCATATTAGTCAATATTTACTACCGTAATTCCTCCTTTCTTTGGGACAACATGAACCGAACTGACCCAGTTGCTGTATGAGATTGGGTAAATAACGCCTGCTTCTAGAAGTTTCATTATTTCCCTTTTAACCACCTCCTACAGGTTGGGATTGAATCTTCTCTGATGCTCAATGGATGATTTGGTTTCGTTATCAAGGTGTATCCTATGCATGCATATATTGGGAGAGATTCCCAGGATGTCATCTAACAAATATCCGAGAGCCTTGCGGTGCTTCTGAAATTTATTCAGCAACAGTGCTAGCTCTCCGCTACTCAAGTTTGCATTTATGATGAAAAGATAGGCGTTTTCGTAAAGAAAATCATATTTAAGACCAGCTGGAAGTGGTTTAAGCTTGATTTTAGGTGCTTTCACTTTGCTCCAGTAGTCGGTTATAGCAAGTTGTCGATCGACAGTTATCTCGGGATATCGATCGACGGGGATCGATAGATCGAGTTCTTAAATATCGCCATTAAAAATTTCTTATGTGGTATCCATTAGCCTTGTATAATCTTTAGTGCGATCATCTAACACAAAGATGTCGCCTTCAGGAGATGTGATTGCTCTCTCTGGAGGATCGTTTGAGTACATATCTATGAATGATTCTTCTGCTAGGTCGGAAACGTAATCGATAGGGTAGGTTGGACCGTCGATCAAAGGCTGTTTTATTATCTTTTTCATGTCAAATACCATCGGTATCTTCTCGATGTTGAGGCATATACGTACTTCTCTGACATCAATGATCGCTACGGTAGTGGGCAGGAAAGGTCTTCCTAATATAATCAGGTTTATGGGTTCTCGCTTATATTTAAGTACTATGAAATCTGCAGGTATATTTCAGTTATGAATGCGTACGGGCACGTCCTCATGTACGCCTTCCGGAATTCTAGTGGATCTATCAGCTAAAACAAGAGTGACCCTGGTAGGTTGGAACTGTGTTAGCCCGAGGGTGACTGCAACTGAATAAGGCATCAGGTTTACACTAGAGCCTAAATCGCAGAGGGATCTTTGGAATCTCTCATTGCTAATAGTGCAGTCTAGAACAAAACTACCGGGATCAGGGAGTTTAACTGGAGTTTTTCCTTGAATAATTTCGCTCACTTCTTCGGATACCATCATCACGCAGTGCTCTGTTTCATTTAATAATCGCGATGCCACATCTTTCATATAATTCTTAATAGCAGGCGAGATGTGAATTGGCATCGCTCAGTGGCATATCAATGCTTACTTTGTCAAACGCTTTCTTGCATATTGCTTTTTCTAGCTGCTTATTCTCCTTCTTAGCCTTTTTTAGAGGAAAGGGGAGGGGGGGGGGGGTTCGGTTTGTAGACCTCTTCTCTAACCGGTTCGGTGGGCTTCGGATCCTGGGAAGGTTAAAGTGATGCCATACAA
>CAJHQP010012922.1:0-10675 GCA_905132765.1 Moricandia arvensis | reverse complement strand
ACATACTTGGTCTCCTTGGAGAAGAAAGCTCAAGACTTCCAAATTTTCTGCCTGGCAATGTGGGCATCGGCACCTCTTCTGCAGCTCCTCCCCCAGTGAAGCCAATGTCTGTTCCAGCTCAGAACTCTGCGTATAGTCCGTCAAGGAAACTATTCTTTTGAAAGAATGGTAAATGAGAATAAAAGTACAAGCATTCACTTGCTCTTAAATTCTAGCAAAAGAATGGCTGCTACAGAGTAGAAGGCTGTCTCAAAAGGAACAGAACTAGTTGGTGTAGACGTGAACATTGATTGCTACAACCTCAATCATATGTTTATAAACCATGCTTCACTAGCTACCGAAAATAAGGATATCTAGCGAGATTTTGCACTGAATTGGTTTTGTCTGTTATGGCCTCCATGAGTGACATCTTCTTCTCATATTCATCTAGCTCTTTCTGCAGCTACAGATAGAAAAACCGAGAGATCAACCCCAATTTGTTCACCTCATAGAATGATTGAAGTTAAAACAGGGAATGGATAAGCTAGCAAACAGTATCAGGAGCAGCGATGTAACTCTCAAGTATTAGATTGACACAAAGACTAACCCCTACCTGTTCTTTTATGTTTTGCTCTGCTAGGTATCCTTCCTCCTCTTTTGCTAATTGAGAATTTACATCAGATAGCATATCCTTAATAGCTTGTGAATCAGTTCCATGACCATCCTCAAAAACTTTGACATCTGTTGTTACAAAACATATACACAAGCCATTGTCAGTGAGAAATTTAACAAGAAGAGTAAACTGCAAACAAAAGCTACTTACTTGCTGTTATGCTGGTACTATCATCATTCCCCACACTGGAGGCTACAGTTCTCTGGAACACCCTATTATAAAGCAAACAATTTTAGATGTGTACAGACAGCATAAGGTGAAAGCCAATAGAATAGCAAACAACCTTATTTCTTTGTTCAGCTCAACCATTTGGCTTATAAATTCATCTCTGCATAACAGAAAAAAAAAAACTAATTAGCAATTACTAACACACAAACTTAAGTTCATGTAAAGAAAGTAGAACTAATTAATCACCTAAGTAATCCTTCCTTGTTCTTCGTTTTCGCCATCCATTAAAAAAATCCAGAATGTCAATACAGAGACAATAACAAACCAAAAGCTCTAAATCATGTACAAAACAGTGTATAAGCAAAACCTTGAGAGCATCCACTTCATTGCCAACAGTTGAAACTTCATCCTGAAGAAGAGCAATCCTTGCCTGCAAAAAAAAAGCAACTCTCACGATAAGAAACACGACTAGATCACATATAAATCAAGCTGATCAATCACCAATGAAAACCTCTAGAGATTGAATCGTAGCATCGTTCAAAGACAATTCAACTTCGTATCCATTGACCTCCTCTTCCGCAACTTCTTTGATACGTTTCGCATGTTCAACTTCTCCGTTCGCTGCTTCAACTTCCGATTGCAGAGACTCGATCCGCTTCTTCAATCCAACCACTCTTTGCTCTTTACGATAAGATCACCAACAATTAGAACCATGATTTTCTCTAATTACAGAAACTATCAAGCTAGAATCGCATGAAACTAACACCTAAACCCTAGATTTTACGAAAACTTCAATCAAAACGCAGATCAGTTCATATTTTTTCAAAATTTCTTCCGATTCTTCGCCGTTGTCTTTCAAATCTCGAGACCTTTTCCAGGAACACAAAAGCTACAGAGGGTATGAAGATGATCTTTACCTCCACGAGATCTTTCGGAGGTGAAATCGCGGATCAGAGAGAGAAGCTGCTTCTGCGTTTCGATTCCCGCCATGGTTTCTTCGTCACTGAATAGTATCTCACTCCCTTTCCTTTCTCAAAACGCTTGCGTCTCATTAAGAGGCGGAACAATCAGCAAGTCCGGCCCATATATATGGAGCCCAATATACTAGTCCCAAATATCTTGGCGATATTTTTAATTAGGCGTATAGATTTGTAGCTGTGTCTAATTTTGTTGATATGGTTTTTAATACATACAGACCAATAAATTCAAATCTATAATTTGGTACGAGAAATTCTCTAAGATAGACCTAAATTTTTTTTTTCACAAAATAACTTTTAAAGAAGAAAATCACAAAATAACCTTCATTAAAGAGTGTAAATATACATTTATACCCCTTTGGTTAACTAATCTAGACTTAGGATTTAGAGTTACGGGGTGGGGTTTTAGGGGTGAAGTTTAAAATTGAAAAAATAAAAAAATATTAATTTTTTAAAAATAAAAAAGGTTAGTTTTGTCATTTTTGTTGTTTAGGGTTATTTTTGTGACAAAAACTTGAAAAAAAGTTATCTAAGAAATTTATCTCTTTGGTAGAGTGAAAATATATGAAAAAATGAAAATATAGGATTTAAAAATTATATATATATATATATATATAAATTTTAAAGATTCATGACCAGTAAAAATAATTAATGTTGTTTCAGTAGATGTCATATAAAGTGAATGTGGGACTATGAAAAGTAAATTGTTCAATATAATGTAAGTGCATGGACAAATCTTTCAACTAGATTTTTTGAAATTTTTATCACATAATAGACATTGAGAAAAAAATGATTAAAATAGATTTTTTTTTCTTTTGAATTTCTTTTTAGTTTTTTTTTTAAATTTTAAACCTCACCTCTAAACCCCTACCTTTTAATTCTAAATCCTAAATCTAGATTAGTTAACCTAAAGTTATAAATGTATATTTACACCTAAGTAATGTTTCTCACTGAATGGGCGAGTGAGTTGGATCGGACGCCAACCTACGGAGACCAACTACTCAACCTACGGAGACCAACTAGTACCAATTTTGGCTCCAAAAGTGGAATTAAGCTGACTTGAACCATGACATTGACCATGAAAACTTACTACTAAACCATTGAACCAATAATGATTATTTCAAAATTGGTCGCTAAATTGTTTTAAATATATTGGCCACCAGCCCTTGCTATGGCCCTACCTACAGGTGTGTATTTCTCACTGGTCAGCCTCTAGAGAAATCTCTGTTGAATGTCTCACATAGTCATATGCATGCTTTACAATTATAATAAAACTCCAGATTAATCTCTTGCTAATTTAGTTCTATTATTTTTGGCTTTCTCTGCGCCATTGATATCATGTGAATCTCTCAATATTAGTCTGGGATCAATAAAAGTACTAATCATAAGTTTTATGCCTTTCGGTTTTATAAAGATAGATTTTTAGTGTTTCACATATATTTAAAATTGTATTAAATTACTATAATAAATGTATAATTTTCAATAATTTTTAATCAATAGTAACTAAAAAATTAATCTTTTAAAAGTTTATAATATTTTTAAAAATCTATTTTTATAGAATAAATATTTTTTTTCTAAAAAAATGTCTATATTAATAGAACGGAGAGAGTATATTATAGAGTTTGCAACTCTGGGGATGGATGACTTACCCCATAACATGCATCATCATTAATTAAAATCAAAAACGATCATGCAAAAAGTCCAACCCCACAAACTTCTTATTTTGTAAAGCTTTACGTTTAAGATCATACAAAGATCTTCGTCCAAAAAAAGATCATAGAAAGATAATAAAATATTGTAATATTATTGTAGTGTCATTATTGAAACATATCGATGTTTTATAAATATTCCTATGATGTTATGTAAAGACAGCTAAAGTCAATGATAAATCGATAACATGTCTGGTTAACATACATTATATATGTCTTAAATGTTCAAATTGCTCTTTAATTAATAGTGTGATTGATGGCAATAAGAACTGTGAAAACGTTTCCCACGACTAAAAAGCAAAATAAATATAGATTTGAGAAAAAAAAAATATAGATTTGATTCTTTCCGCATTCTATTGAGTTTTCTCTTCCCAAATCTTGGTTAGACTTCGCAACTCGAGGTGGAAGACACGAAAGCTCGAGAGATCATTTAGTGAATGATGTTTCTACGAGTTCTGAATATAGACACAATGAAATAAATATTTTTTCTGTTTCAAAAAATTCACGTTTTAGAAAAAAGATATTAAAAGTGTATTTTTATATTTTCAATTTATTATTAAAATTTTAAAATAAGAATAGTGTTTATTTAAATTCAATTGATTAAAAATTATGAAAATAATTAATTGTATTGATAATCAAAATTAATATATTTTGTGAATTCTAAAACTTACTTTTTTGAAATAAAAGAGTATTTTGAAATTTAAAAGTAAAATGGCATTGAAACGAGTTATAAGAAATACATTTTATAAGAATCAAATTTTCGTGCATGTGTTAGTTAATAGCCCAACAATGGGACGATTGGTTGGACTGTAGCTGTATAAATTTTATTGTAGAATTTAGTCTGTAAATTTTTTGATGTAGCTGTAACTAACGTAGTTGTAGAAATTAAATAAAAAAATATAAATAGGAAAGATTTCCTACAGCAATCATACAACAACATTTTTTTTGCTTTAGAAAATAAGGCTTATACAGCTATTTTTTTTTTTACTTTAGTTTTAAAAATTACTTAAAACATAATTGATAATTTATATAATTGTAGATAGAAATTAAAGTGAAAATTTCTAGTTACGGTCCAACCAATCACCGCCAATATCTTTTCTATCTCAAATGCTAATATAAAACGACCGGGAGACGTGAACCACAACACAACACTACACAAGAAAAGGCGCCTAAAAAAGGCAGTGAGCTATTGCTTCCTTAAGATTAAGGTGTCTTTTATCTCAAACAGTTTAAAAGAGAAGGAAAAGGAGTAGGTTAAAATGAAGATTTGGGGAAGCATAAGATCGATTTTTATGAATGCGGACGGTGTGGATTGGATGTTGATGGGATTAGGATTAATCGGAGCCATTGGTGATGGCTTCATCACTCCTATTATATTTTTCATCACCGGTTTACTACTGAATGACATAGGTGGTTCTTTCAATGATGTAACCTTCATGAAAGCCATCTCCAAGGTTATTTCTTCTCTCTTCTTTTTGCTCTTTGTTTTCTGGTTTTAGTCTCTATTCTCTGCAACTAAACATGACAAAGTACATATATGGTGTGCTACCTAACCTCTTAATATGATCATATCTATATATGTTATGCCATTTCCAATGTACCACTCCATTCTTTACTTCAAAATAGAGTAACTTCATTATGGAGTTGAGTTTACTCCAACTCTACTCTATTTTTGAGTGAAAAAAATGGATTAATGACCATATCTACTCAATGTACCACTCCATTTTTTAGTACATATATGGTGTGCTATCTAACCTCATAATATGACCATATCTATATGTTAGGAACGACAGTAAGTGCAAAAATGTAATATAAATGTGAATCTTGACGTGATATTTACGTTGAGAATATTATAATTATTCTTTTCATTAGGAAGAAAATCTAATGAATCTTTCTTTTGTTTTGTACACTTTGGGTGATTAACAGAATGCTGCAGCTATGCTTTATGTGGCTGGTGCATCTTGGCCGATCTGTTTCCTCGGTAGTCTTTCAGACCATGTTTCTTTCCATTTTTTTAAATCTACAAATTAAAATTTATTTCGGTGCATTTCTATATAGCTAATATTTATGTAAAAATTTGTGGATGGGATTTAATATTTATATGCAAAACAGAAGGATATTGCTGGACAAGAACAGGGGAGAGACAAGCAGCAAGAATGAGAGAGAGATACTTAAAAGCAGTGTTGAGACAAGATTTGGCTTACTTTGATCTTCATATCACAAGCACTTCTAATGTTATAACAACTGTTTTTAGTGACAGCCTCATCGTCCAAGACGTCCTCAGTGAAAAGGTCTCACCATTTCTATCTTTATATTTTCATTCTATAGAGGTGAAACCACCATTTATTAAGAACAAAAGTCACACATTGAAAATTGAAAATGTCTTAAGTAATATTACAAAAAAAAAAGAATCATATCACTAATTGGTTTTGAAGTTGAAAGTTCATTTTAAGAGTACATATTAAAAATAAAAGTTCCACATCGAAATTTGGAAAAAATCTTAAGTGATATATAAGATAGATGAACTAATGTATTTCTCACCAATTGGTTTTGAGGTTGGAAGTTCATCTACCATAACACATTTTACACCAATTTTTTTTTTTAAATTTTAGTGATTTTATTTAAGCAGTTACCAAACTTTTTTTTTTAGTTACCGAACTTTTTGATGAGTGCATCTACGATTGTCGCAAGCTACGTAGTGGCTTTCATCATGCTGTGGAGACTCACAATCGTAGGCTTCCCGTTCATTGTTCTCCTCTTGATCCCTGGACTGATGTACGGACGATCCCTCATCAGCATCTCGAGGAAAATACGCCAAGAGTACAACGAAGCTGGATCTATTGCCGAGCAAGCCATCTCTTTGGTGCGAACCGTCTACGCATTTGGTATTGAGACTAAGTTCATTGCTAAATTCTCAGTTGCGCTTCAAGGCTCAGTGAAACTGGGGGTTAGACAAGGGCTAGTTAAAGGAATCTCCCTCGGGAGTAACGGTATCATCTACGCCATTTGGGGGTTCCTGACTTGGTACGGAAGTCGGATGGTTATGTACCACGGCGCCAAAGGAGGTTCCATCTTTGCAGTCATTATGTGCATTACCTTTGGCGGCATGTAAGTAAACTGGGTTTAATGCTATCGTACATAAAACAAACAATATTGTACTTTTGATATTTGCTATCTTACATCGTCCAGATCACTTGGTCGAGGTTTGTCGAATCTCAAATATTTTTCAGAGGTGGTTATAATAGGGGAAAAGATTACCAAAGTGATAAATAGAGTTCCCGATATTGATTCAGACAACATGGAAGGTCAAATTCTAGAGAACTTTAAAGGAGAAGTCAACTTTAACCATGTGAAATTCATGTACCCCTCTAGACCTGAAATCCCAGTCTTTGAGGATTTATGTTTGAGAATTCCATCTGGAAAAACTGTGGCTCTAGTTGGTGGAAGTGGGTCGGGAAAATCAACTGTGATATCGCTTTTGCAGAGGTTCTATGACCCAGTCGCAGGAGAGATTCTCATAGATGATGTGCCAATTAATAAGCTGCAGGTGAAGTGGTTGAGGTTGCAAATGGGTCTAGTTAGCCAAGAGCCAGTGCTCTTCGCCACATCTATAAAGCAAAACATATTATTTGGTAAAGAAGATGAGTCCATGGATGAAGTAATGGAAGCTGCAAAGGCCTCAAATGCTCATACTTTCATCTCTCAGTTCCCTGATGGTTACAAAACTCAGGTCTTTTTTTGATCAAATGTAGATTATACTTTTCAGACCAAACCAGTTGTGTTTGTTTTAGTTGGACTAAGCCGTATACTTTTTCTTTCTTAACACAAAAAGGTTGGAGAGAGAGGAGTGCAAATGTCAAGAGGTCAGAAGCAGAGGATCGCAATTGCACGGGCAATAATCAAATCACCAAAGATTCTCCTTTTAGACGAGGCAACAAGTGCACTGGACTCAGAATCAGAAAGGGTAGTCCAAGAAGCCTTGGACAATGCCTCTGCTCGCCGTACAACTATTGTTATTGCACACCGCCTCTCTACTATTCGTAATGCTGATCTTATTTGTGTACTCCATAATGGTCACATTGTAGAAACTGGATCACATGGAGAGCTCATGGAGAACTTGGATGGTCGATACACTTCTCTAGTTCGCTTACAACAGATGAAGAATGAAAAATCTGATGTTAACATCAGTGTAAAGGTGCAAGGGGGCCAATTATCAATTTTGAGCAAAGATTTGAATTATAGTCCAAAACTCTCTTTTATCGATAGCGGCTCTAACTTGGTAACGGATTCAAGCATTGATTCGGATCTTTTTGGTTCGATACATAAGGATAAGAAGACGCATGTGCCATCATTTAAGAGATTGATGGAAATGAATAAACGAGAGTGGAAACATGCAATGTCTGGTTGCTTAAGTGCAGCTTTACATGGGGCCGTACAACCACTAAACGCATATGTTGTGGGATCGATGGTGTCAATGTATTTGTTAACGAGTCATGACGAGATTAAGGAGAAAACAAGGATTTACGTGTTGGTTTTTGTTGGTCTAGCTCTATTTGTTTTCTTGACTAATATCGTTCAACATTATAGTTTTGCTTACATGGGCGAAAACCTAACCAAACGCATCCGAGAAAAAGTGCTCTCAAAGATGTTGACCTTTGAAGTCAATTGGTTCGATGAAGACGAGAACTCCAGTGGTGCTATTTGCTCAAGACTTGCAAAAGAAGCTAACGTGGTATGTCTTGCGCCTTACTAATTTAAACTTTAGTGAACAACTCTTTGAACAGTTCTTGATGTTCTAATGTTTTGTTATCATAGGTGAGGTTGCTTATTAGCGAGCGGGTGCCATTGTTGGTACAAACCATATCGGGAGTGACCATAGCTTGCACACTTGGTTTGGTCATCGCTTGGCGATTAGCCATTGTGATGATTGCAGTGCAACCAGTGGTTGTTGTGTGTTTCTACACTCAACGCATTCTGCTCAAAAGCATGTCCAAAAAAGCAGTTAAAGCCCAAGATGAGAGTAGCAAACTAGCCGCGGAAGCTGTCTCCAATATCCGAACCATCATAGCTTTCTCGTCACAAGAACGGATCTTGAAAATACTCAATAAGGTCCACGACGGTCGGCGGAGAGAAAGTGTTCGCCAATCGTGGTTAGCAGGGATTGTGTTGGGGACTTCGCGAAGCCTTTTAGCGTGCACTACGGTTTTAAATTACTGGTATGGTGGAAGACTAATAGCAGACGGCAAAATCGTGGCAAAAGCATTCTTTGAGATGTTTATGATCTTTGTGAGTACGGGCCGGGCTATTTCAGATGCTGGGACCATGACCACTGATCTAGCCAAGGGCTCCGATGCAGTTGGGTCTGTCTTTGCAGTGTTAGATCGGTGTACAACCATTGAGCCGGAGGACCCAAATGGGTATGTTCCGAAAAAGATAAAGGGACTAATCAAGTTTGCCAATGTGGACTTCGCTTACCCCACCCGCCCAAATGTGTTAATATTCAAGGACTTTTCCATTGAGATAGAGGAAAGAAAGTCGACAGCTATTGTAGGTCCAAGTGGGTCAGGTAAGTCGACAATAATCAGTCTGATAGAGCGGTTCTATGACCCGGTAAAGGGTTCTGTGAGTATCGATGGCCGTGATCTGAAGTCGTATAATCTGAGGTCGCTTCGTCAACACATAGCTTTGGTTAGTCAAGAGCCAGCTTTATTCACCGGGACTATCCGAGAGAACATAATGTACGGAGCAACATTTGAAAACATCGACGAGTCGGAGATCATCGAGGCGGCAAAGGCAGCGAACGCTCATGAATTCATCACATCATTATCGAACGGCTACGACACCAACTGTGGAGACAAAGGAGTACAACTATCGGGTGGGCAAAAACAGAGGATTGCGATAGCTCGGGCGGTTCTGAAGAACCCGTCCGTGCTGCTCATGGATGAAGCCACGAGCGCTTTGGACAGCCAGTCTGAGCGCGTGGTTCAGGACGCGCTTGAGCGAGTGATGGTCGGAAGGACCGGCGTCGTGATCGCACATAGGCTTAGCACGATCCAGAACTGTAACGTGATCGCGGTTTTGGACAAAGGGAGAGTAGTCGAATGTGGTGACCACTCGTCCTTGTTGGCAAAGGGTCCTACGGGTGCTTATTTTTCATTGGTCAGTCTCCAGAGAAATCTCTGTTGAATGTCAAGATGCGTCTTACCTTTTTCTCTAGAACAGAAAGAAGATAAGTAGAGAAGATGAAGAGTAGGGAAAGCCTAAAGATCCATACTTAGTTTTTTTTTCCTTTTTTTTCTTGTAAGTCTTTGCACTCACTTACGAGGCAAATGAGTTGTTATTGGTTTTGTAGCTGTTAATAAGATTTGAAGAGATTAATAAAGGAAAACGTAATAAGTAATGAAGACACTAGGGGACTAGTGTTTGCTTCATTCAATACGAATTTGGTAAAATTTCTAGAGAAGTGGTTTCTTAATATTCTCAGAGGTGAAAGTGGGTGTCTTACCATTTTGGAACCCAAGTAAATCAATCTTCCCTCGAGCAACCCACAAGTAAGATTCGCTGTAACTAAGACACCACCATATCCTGCCAAAATAATAACAATACTGTAAACATGAAAGATTGCAGAGAACCAATGTAAGATAATATATAAGAAACTACAAGCTCAGTCTGCACATATGACTCACTCTCACAAGAAAATTTGACTATATAATCTAGTCATGTTAACAGATACTACACAGCTAAGTAAGAGATGGTTTTCTGATCATCGCTACTCTCTTCACCAATCTATAAAATTGAACAAGTCATAGATAGCCAAACAAGCTAAACACATGTCTACATTCTTTCAGGATAAGAATTCCAACTAAGAAAGAGGTAGACCCTATATATGATTATGTAATTTCCTGACTATACGGTTGACAAAGTATCATCGATAAAATTGGATGCTCAATAGACTACCAAAGTCTTAACTAGAGAATGGATGCTTCAACTTATCTAAAAGGAATCAGGTAGAGGTCTATATGTGATTGATGGCTTCTATTTTTCATAACTTTGAGATTCTTCAAAACGTTTACTGATGTCTATAATATGGTTAGACTAACAGATATCAACCAAGTTGTAGGATAACTAGAGTAGTAAAGAACTATTTGAAGTCAGATATGTCACAGACC
>CAJHQP010012921.1:0-10675 GCA_905132765.1 Moricandia arvensis | reverse complement strand
TCATCTCATATAACAAGAGACGCTTAGGCAAACTATACAGGATGGAGAGGATGATGAGAAGGTGTGTCCAGTCCCATGGGCGACTAGACGTGTTGCGTGTCTTGTACATGTCGCTTAGACAATGCATGCTTGTGTAGTCGCTCGGGTGCAACTAGAAATGTTGTTGTTAGTTCTTTGGTTGTTCGCAAATCTTATTTTTTATGATTGTTTGGATGATTTTCCTTCGGGGGTAAGTCTTAGCAATCATGGAAATTTTTATTTCAGATTACCATAGACAACAGTTAGCCTCATAGTAAGTTTCAAGTGTGATCTTACGAGTGAGTGATGTGCGTTTAATTGGAATCTACGGCCGATGAATGTTTTGTGAAACAATGCGCAAATATTTTGTCGATTAATTTTATGCAGAAAATTTTTCTATAAAAGTATAATGGACTGTTCGCTCCTCATTCATTCCAACTTCTCTAACTTTTCACTTTTATAGTCTTTAAAGCTTTTTTAGAATCAAGTTGAATTCCCCTCACGATGAGCAAAGAAAGCAACGACTCTGGATGGAGGCTGCCCTTCAGGCGAGTTCGTCGTACTCTCCTTCTCAGGTGGCATTCCAACTCATGTGGCTGAGTACTTGCCTTTCAGGAAGAGCTGACTATTCGTGATGCTGAGATGGGGGACTCCATCCATGTTGATCTGACAGACCACTCCGTCCCCACTGTTGCCTGGCTTCAAGTTTCCATCTTCCCCTTCGCTCGTGTACTTCTTGAGAAACTTCAATGATCTTTGAAGATTAGAGACTTGGTGGGTTATTCAAGAAGAAGAAGAAGAGAGACGAAGGCAGAATTGGTGGTTATGGGTCAAAGACGAAGAAGAACCCAAGACATAGCATGAAGATAGTGCTTAATGGAGTTGTATCTGGTGGTGTGAGCACTTGAACGCTAACAGAAGGTTGGGTGAAAGAGGGAGAGACCAACATCAGTATGAGATGAGCTCAAAAAGACTTGGATGAGCTCAAGGAGACTTAGTGATGTGCAAGTAATGTCGGATGAGACTTGCATCACAGTGAGGGCCATGATCCAGGGTCTTTGTGTCCATCACAATGATCCAAGACAAAAGACCACTGGCCAATCCCTAGGCCTTGAGAACTTTACTCTTTTTCCCTCATCAAGTGTTATCCCAAAGGGTTTTCCTTGTAAGGTTTTAATGAGGAAGATTTTCAAGGTTCCAAACTTGAGTTAGGATCACTAGAGTCAAGCTTGAGGGGAAGTATTAACTTGAAGAGATGACAATGAACAAGTGAGAGCTGAGATGGAGTGAAAGAAGATAGAGTGGGGTGAAGAGAACTTGTACAAAAGGAATATTTAGAAGGCTGTGGGAAGCTGATAAGTGTACAAGAAGCTGGGAAACACCAAGGAGAAGTCTAAGGAGGACCTTGGGAAGCTTTGGTGAAGAGAAGGGATCAATGGTCGATGTTTGGGTGAGGTGTACGGACGGCCGAACGGACTGTACGGACCATACGGACCAACCTCAACCAAGAACCAAACATCACTCGACCATTTGAGTTTAAAATAGGCTTTAAGTCTTGTGCAAACTTAGGGAATAAAGTGTATTGGACCATCTTGGTGATCCATGGCCGTACAAACCCTAAGAATGCACAAGACTTGTAATCCAAGCTTCAAATACTTGTGATCCAAAGAATGGTTGGCGAGTGAGAAAGATGCTGAGGAATATACCACTTACCAAAGGAAGAGGAAGTTTCCAGGAAGCTGTGAAGGTAAGGTGACCGTTTGTGGATAAGGGAAGAACCTTATCCCTCGCCAAAAAAAGGGGCATGAACTTGGACAGATCGCTAGAAAGGTTCAATGACCTTGTTGGCTGATTCTCGGCCAAGCTTACCTTAGGCGAGCCCTTCTGATTCCAGGCTGTCCCAAAACGTGTGAAGCCTCTAGTCCACATGATTCAAACCGAGGAGTCTCCTTCCCTTGACTCCACATGCTTTGTTTGATTATTTGGAAACCCTTATGTAACCCATCTCTCTATATATTTTCTATTTCTGTCGAGTGTAAGGTTTAAGGGAGTAAGGGGGATTTCACCTCTCCACTTCATAATAAAGCTTAGTGGTTCTTGTTCCAGATTCCCTTTAGACTCTCCCTTTATTAAAAACACTCAAATATATCTAAGACTCTCTAAAATTTCCTGTTTCTGGTTTAAGTTAACACAAGCATAAACCATATCCTTCTCTTTCATCATTTCGAGTTCTCTTTGTCCTAAAAAGAGAATTATCCCATCACACACAACCTCTACACTCTGAAAATCTCACATGGTATCAGAGCCAAGGTTCCCAAGAACTTCGGTATCTAGTTTCCGCAAAGATCAAGCTTTCTCCATGCTATGCAAATCCAGAATGACACCTGCCTTTCCAGCCAGTTCCAACCTCTACAAGATTGGTGTTCATCCAGAAAGTCCATAAGGTGTTCTTGAAGATCCCCATACTCTCTCATGCCGTGCCAGAATAAAGGAAAGTCATGGATCTAGGAGTTATGGAGTGGATTAGCTACCCTCTTCATCAAATCTGTCCAGGCGTGTTCTTATTCAAGACCAGGGAAGAAAGGTGAAAGCTTTCACCTTGTTACTGTTGGAGGCGACCAAAGTATGAAAAAAGGGTGGGGACTTTAAGGCATGAAGAGTCCAAGGGAAGGTCCATGGAGGAAGGAGATTTTGGGTCGCGGCCAATACCTCCTAGTCTTGCCATGAATCAAAGGTGGTCAAGGAACTAACACTAGTTTCTTGTTTGTAAGGAACCTACTGTCCTCTGGAATAAAAGCTTGATACTTTATGAACTAAATGTGATGTGTGATGTGTTTGAAACCTGAGGATGTGTTTAAGATTGCTAGATATGAATGTTTAGAATCTTTCCCAAAATAATTAATAGAGACTCGTTTAAATGATTGAGTTTTTAAAAATGCTTGCTCCAATTCTAAATGATACTTGACCATGATTTTGGATAGTTTGTTCTGAATCTGCTTGCATACATGAATAGAAACTGATTAAAGTAATGCATTTGTCTGGTATTTGGAAATGATAATGTTGCTTAGTCTATGTTCTAAATGGATGTCTTGTTAGGATGATAAATGGTTGTGTCTAATCTGACTTGCATTCATGGATAGGATAGGTTAAGGCTGTTGCATATTGTTGTCATGGTTACTTCCTTGAGGTTCAGACATCTAGACTAAAGTCGTTTAAGGCAGGAAAAAAAATTTCATAATTGCTTTGTGAGTGTTCCTGATCAGTTACTCCATTGCATTTAGAGAATGGTAAGCTTGCATTAGATGGATCTTAATGACAATAAGAATTTGTCTAAGTGCAAAGCTTGTGACATTGGTGATCAAACCTGAAGATAAGTCATGGTTGATCCAATGCAAGTGTGTCTGATCGTTTCTGGAGTTTGGGTGTTGTTTTCAGGTTCACAAGGAGTGTCACTGGTTCAGCATCAATACTGAGACAAGAGGAAGACTTGGTCCATTGTGTGGAGCAATTGGAAGTTGTTTGTGTGTGGAATACTGGTTTAGAAGCGCAGGCCTTGAAGGTTGTTGAGCTCCTAGTATAAGACACATAAGAAGAAGAAGGTCACCACCAAAGTCATGAGGAAGACCGGTGATCCATGGGTCCTTGAAGGTGAAGGCATGAAGGTGGATCAGTGATTTAAGTGCAGCTGCTGGGGTGGTGTGCTCATGGTTTGGATGCTCATTGAGGCTCACTTTCAAGCTTGAACCTAGACTCAATTGAAGCTTGAGGTGGGGACTTAAGTGAGCTACCTGATTATCCTAGTTTCAAGACCTGGTGTTCCTCCTCACCATTCCACTAAGAAGAGAAGATGAAGCCATCCGGGTTTAGACATTGGCAAGTCTAGACAAGAGAGTGTTCAGAGAACTCAAGAAGGTTACTCTATCAATGTGGCTTCTGAAGTGAGGTGGTTGAAGAGATAGCTGAGGCATCTACCAGTATTCCATTTGAGGTGGCGAGTTCAAGAAGAGAGTGTGTAGTGGTGTGTTAGTTAAGATCATGAAGCAATCATCCGTCCAAGCTTGGGTCTTCCTAGACTCAGTCCCAAGCTTAAGGGAGAGTATTGAGAAGCTTCAATGATCTGTGAAGATAGAGACTTGGTGGTTATTCAATAAGAAGAAGCAACCAAGGTTTAACATGAAGATAGTGTTTAATGGAGTTGTATCTAGTGGTCCGAGCACTTGAACCTAACATAAGTTTGGGTGAAAGGGGGGAGAGACCAAGATCAGTATGAGATGAGCTCAAGAAGACTTGGATGAGCTCAAGGAGACCTTAGTGATGTGCAAGGAATGTCGGATGAGACTTGCACCACAAGTGAGGGCCATGATCCAGGGTCTTTGTGTCAATCACAATGATTCAAGACACAAAGACGCACTGTCCAATCCCTAGACCTGAGGACTTTAACTTTTTTTTCTCCTCATCAAGGTTTTATCCCAAAGGGTTTTCCTTTGTGAGGTTTTTAATGAGGAAGCTCTTCAAGGTTTCAATCTTGACTTACGATCACTAGATTCAAGCTTGAGGGCGAGTGTTAACTTGAAGAGATGACAATGAACAAGTGAGAGCTGAGATGGAGTGAAAGAAGATAGAGTGGGGTGAAGAGAACTTGTACAAAAATATTTGAGAAGGCTGTGGGAAGCTGATAAGTGTACAAGAAGCTGGGAAACACCAAGGAGGAGTCTAAGGAGGACCTTCGGAAGCTTTGGTGAAGAGAAGGGATCAAATGGTCGATGTTTGGGTGAGGTGTACGGACGGCCGTACGGACTGTACGGAACCAATCCCAACCAAGAAGCACATCACTCGACCATTTGAGTTTAAAATAGGTTTTAAGTCTTGTGCAAAACTTAGGGAATAAAGTTTACGGACCAGCTTGGTGATCCATGGCCGTACAACCCTAAGCAATGCACAAGACTTGTAATTCAAGCTTCAAAGACTTGTGATCCAAGGGATTGTTGGCGAGTGAGAAAGATGCTGAGGAATATACCACTTACCAAAGGAAGAGGAAGTTTCCAGGAAGCTGTGGAAGGTAAGGTGACCGTTTGTGGATAAGGGAGAACCTTATCCCCTCGCCAAAGGAAGGGGCATGAAATTGGACAGATCACTGGAAAGGTTCAATGACCTTGTTGGCTGATTCTCGGCCAAGCTTACCTTAGGCGAGCCCTTCTGGTTCCAGGCTGTCCCAAAAAGTGTGAAGCCTTTAGTCCACATGATTCTACGACTCCGGTTTTTGTTACCGATACTGAACAAGCTCCTGAGTTAATGCCTCCTCCTCCGGCCATGAGAGAAATCATCTTGGGGTTACGTTCTTATAGTGCCACTCCTATTGTTGCATCGAAGGGTCTTAAGAAGGCTCGTGCAAACCCCGAGACAGCTAAGAAAAGGAGATGCGTCAGAGGAGGTGAGAATCGGGCCTTCACCCCTTGGGGCCTCTAGTTCAAGTTTGATAATTCTGTCTCGTGCCAAGGTTTGCTTTTAGACTCTTTTCTGTGTATTTAGATCTTTTCTCATCTTTGTTGTTGTGCAGTTTCGTGTCTTTGATCGACGGATGATTAACGACTGTGGGTCAGAGGTCGAGCGGTCTTTCGAAAGAGATTGCTGAGTCAAAATATAGATTTTTACAGCTTGAGGAAATTTGAGGGCTATCGAGGAACTCCATTCTCTCAAGGTGTCACGGTTGGAGAGTCGGATTAGGGAGTGGAGAGAGGGGATCTTGGGAAGACAGAATGTGTTCCCTTGTTCAAGGAGAAGAAGGGCCTAAGAAGCGCCAAGGCTTCGGAGTTTGCATCTTCTGCATGCGTCAATAATTACAACGGAGAAGGCTCGACAAACTGGCGGGTCCACAGAAGCCTAAGAGGCCGATTTTCAAGGCTCGTTCTTGGCGAGGGTTCTAGTTTCCTTGACTCCCAGCTACTTCAGGGCGGAGGAACTCCGGTCTCTAGAGGCCGAGAGGCCAGGCTGTCTGTTTGGTAAAGTAGAAACTGGCAGCACGTCGAGGGAGATTTTGGATTAGATCCTCTTCTGATCTGAAGTCCGAGTGCATTCTACCACCGCCTTCCAAGATATCCTCGGGGGCAGATCCTGTGGGACGTTGAAATTTTCGGTTGAGGAAGGCGCAGGTGACACGCGGCTTCAATCCCTAGTGACGTGATGGACGAGGACGAGGTCCCATCACTCACGGATGAGTAAGGTTATAGTTCCGTTTGGGATGTTTGATTTAATGTATTCTGTTTATGTTTGATCGGGCTGTGTGCGGCATGTTTTAATAATGGTATGTTATTCTTTGAAAGCGTAAGAGCGTGTGTAGAGGGAAGAGTACAAATTGTCATCTCGCATCTAACTCTTTGCAAATCGTCACATTCATCGTTTGTTTTTGGCAAAAGATTTGAAAATTATTAATTTTTCAAAGCCGTATGAATGTACAAACATGATCGGAGAGACGTGCCTTAGGATCTCGTATCGGTTAGATATCATGCCTTGAGATGTTTGAGACCAATGTGCGGGGTTTATTGTATGACCTAGGCCTATTAACGATTTAGATTTTGGCGGTGACTATTTCGGCTTACTTTACTCGTAGCGTTTTCGACAAGGTTATGTCTCAGTATTAAAGTATGCGATGATTTCTCAGCTTATACGAATTGTTTTGATTGGGAACCGAGAATCTCTCCAAAGACAATTTTGAAGTCTTCTGGAAGTGCTGACCAAATTTCGGATTTCTTTTATAGTGGGTTATTATCTTTGTGTCGGATGTCAGAGAGCTATCTCTATGGGAGGAGATGGCTGAGTATGTTTAGGACGGTGGAGTCTTTTTTGTGATCATCAACAAACATGATGGTAGATGTTACCGTTTTGAGTCTTCTCAAAGAATAGGTGTTAGTGGCGTGTGACTGTTTGGGATTCCGAGATGGAGGTTTCATCGAGGAAGGTATTTTGTCAAAAATTGTTTCTTCAAGCGTTTAAAAACGTCTCGCGATGCCTCAATGTTGGTTTTTTCTTTGGTTTGCTGCAGTTCTTGATTGAAAGTTTTTGGGCTTGAAGATTTTAATGGTGGTTTGAATGGGTTCGAAGTGTTACTTTGTATGAGAGGTTAGCGAGACTTATTGTAACTCTATCCGCGTTTTCCTGCATTACTTACTTTGTTTTAAAAATCTTGAGTCTGAACGAGCGGATATTTAGAAAAACGGGAGTATACGAGTATATGTATACGTACCACTCCCCCCCCCCTTTTAGAGAGGGCGGCAGCTGAAATTCGTCTTGCAACGAATTGCCTACCGTACCCGTTTCGGAGATAAGCGTCTAGTAGTTCTTTTTGTTGCGACGGCGATTGCTTAGTGAGTATTTCTTGAGGTGCATTGCGTTCAAGGTTTCCAAATTTTGACGTCTTTCATGTTGGCGATTTTGTGTGGCACATGGTCGGTACTACTTTAATGATTTTATAAGGCCCTTTCCAAGTTTGCTCCAGTTTTCACGCGTCCTCGTTCAGCGGTATTCTGGAAACTTTGCCGTAGGACTAAGTCCCCTTCCTTTAATCTGTGGCTACGCATGTTCGAGTTGTAGTACTTAGCGCCGTTTGCTGATAATTTTGAATTCTCATAAAGGGCCTCATCCCAGCGCTCGTTGATGAGGTCGAGATTGTCCTAATAGCATCAGATTATTCAAGTGTTCGCCTTCTGGGAGTAATCTCTTACGGATTCCAGGGAACTAGACTTCCGCCGTGATCATGCATTATGTTCCACAGACAAGTGCGGCGTTTATTATGTTGGCTCATTTTGGAGTCGTCTGATGGGACCATAGGACCCCTTCGAGCTCTTCAGCCCATCGGCCCTTTTTTGCATCTAAATGTTTCTTAAGTTCATCTAGAATGGTTTTGTTAATAGTTTTGGCCTTGCCGGTTAACCTATGCGTGTATCAGGGAGTCGACTTGGTTAGTCATATCTTTCCATTTCTCGCAGAACACTTTGAATCTAGTTGATATGAACTGAGATACATTGTCTGTTATGATTTTGTACGGGATTTTGTGCCTGCAAATGAATACTTGTTCATACGAAAGCTTTTGAATTGGGCATCCTTTATGCTCGCGTAATGAATCTGCTTCGACCCATTTCAAGAAGAAATATGTTAAGACTAGGAGGAAGCGTTTCTGTTTGGACTTATGCATAGGGCCGATGATGTCCATCGACCATCGCATGAACGGGTATGACGCTGATATTGAAGAGAGTACTTCTGCGGGTTGATGGATTATTGGTGTTGTGTCATTGGCATTTTTCGCTCTTCGTTGGTGGAATCTCTAGAAATCTTTAATCATTGTTGGCCAAAAGTACCCATGGTGTTTTATTTTGACTGTGAGGGATCCCGCCAGAAGTGGTTCCCGCAAGATCCAGAGTGGACCTTCTCCATTATTTTCGCGCGCGCTTTGTCTCTTTCCTTGAAGGTCATAAGTGGTACCAGAAACCTCCATTTGTAGAGTTCGCCGTCTACTAGGACGTATCTCACAGCCATGGTTTTGATTTTTTGAGCCGCCCACTTTTCTTCGGGGAGGGTCCAATTGGCGCTGTGCGGTGGAATTGTTTTCTATCACGGCTTATCGTATCCATACTTAGATTTTTTCCGATTTTTCAGGCTGTATGTCATCGTCGTAATCGTCTTGTGAGTTGATTAGGTTTTAGCGATGACTAGTGGCCCGATGCTTGATGCTCTATGAATTCCACGGGATGACTATTATGAGACCAAGATCTGAGCTTGAAGCTAAAGCCGCCAGGGCGTCGGCGTGGACGTTCTCCAAGTGGGGAATTTCGAGTGAGGGCGAATTGATCAAAGTTCTGAGCCAAATTCTGGACTAGTTTTAGGTATGCATCCATCCTCTCAATCTTTTGCTTCATATTCCCGCTGTATTGATTTTCTACGCGTGGATATTTTCCATATCTTAAGTCTGTGATCTAGCCGCAAAACTGCAACGAGGCCTTCGTACTCAGATTTCGTTGTTCTGAAGCATAAAAAAATCGTCTAAACGATTGTTCCAACCTTCTTCAGCTGGTGACGTGACTCGAATTCCAATCTCCAGCCTTGTTTGGATGAAGACCCGTCGACATGAAGGGTCCTTGTCGAATTGGTTCTTTGTTTGTGATACCTCTGTGGGGAGTTCGTCCAAGAAAATTAGCAGTACTTGCAACTTTGCACAAGTTTTCGCCCGGTACTCGATATCGTACTCTCTTACTTTGACTGCCCACTTTGATAGCCTCCTGATTGGCTTGGGATATGCAGAATCATTCGTAGCAGAAACGATGTGAGGAGTACAATTGCGTGCAACTGGAAGCTACGTGTCTGAGTTTCCGTGCTGCATCACGACATTCGAGTTCAGCTTCTCCATTAGAGGTACCGCAGTTTTGGCATCTAGCAAGGTTTTACTTACATATAATTGTTACTCGATCGCGGGCGTTCTTCTCTGATGAAGAACACGCTTACATGCCGTCCGTGGATACTATGGTGTATAGAAATAGAAGCTCCCCTTCCGGGGCCCCGGGTTTCACAAGACTGGGGGAGTGGTCAGCGTAATGCTCCTCTATCTGTCTGTTGGAAAGCTTTTTCGCATTCCTGCGGACGCATTCAATTTTTTTCCCTTTTAGTTCTCGTATAAGGGTTAGCATTTTTCGTTGATCGCGAGATGCAGCGATTCAGTGCTGCTCCTCACTCCCTGTAAACCTACTTGTACTTCTCAAGACTTTGTCCTTGGGGAGGCATTTCAATGCAGTGCATTGATTTGCTTTGGGTTAGCTGATATCCATGAGGGTCATGTGACTAGATAGCTGAGAATTCCCCTGATGCCACCTGTGAACATGCATTTGGTCGGGCGTAGTGTTTCATCCAATGTTATGCAGGTGTTAGTCTTTCGGAAACGATTCCTGCATGGTGGCTACCGTCGATCGCATCCTTTGAGGATTTACGAGCATATCATCGATGTATGTAACTTTCATAGTCCTTCTGAGTTGCTCAGAGAACATGTGATTACGAGTCGTTGGTAAGTTGAGCTTCAGTGTTTTGAGACCCAAAGGCATACAGCTTGTAGCAGTAGGTGGCGCGATCTATGATGATGCACGTTTTTCTCGCGGCTCGCGTCGTACGATTCCTGCATAATTGGTTGTAGCCTGAGAAAGCGCCTATGATAATATAGGAGTTCCGTTTCATATGTCCGTTGTCTCTACCATGCGATCGATGTGTGTAATCGGGAAGCTACCTTTCGGCACATGCCTTGTTGAGCGATCGGTGGAAATCAACGCAAACTGCGCCACTTTCTCGTCGTTTCTTGACGCCCTACGGGGTTCGCGAGCCAGTCGGGTATCTGACCTCCATTATCAAGCCCGACTTTTATTCAGTGTATCGACCTTGTCGTTGACTGCGGTAGCGGTTTGCGGTCCAGATTTTGTCATGTTTACTTTACAGGTTTGAAAGTTGGAGTCGAGCGTTGAGTTCGTGACATGTTTTGTTGATGTCGATTCGCTGGCAATGATGTCTTCCGCAGCGCCAAGCAAAGGCGTGTATAGGTTCTTTTCAGACAGGCTAGAAGCTCCGTTGTTCAGGGCTACGCAAGCGTTAGCGTCGATATTCAACGGCAGCGCACACTCGGAATTTC
>CAJHQP010012920.1:0-10683 GCA_905132765.1 Moricandia arvensis | reverse complement strand
AGGGAGAATAAAGAGAATAGAGAGAATGGAGAGAATACTCAGCTTCTTATTATCATTTTCGTGGCTTTACAAGAGTTTTAAAGACAGATAGAAGAGAGAGAGAGAGAGAGAGAAAACATAAGTGCATGACAGCTGTTTTCCAGCAGATCTAGTTTTGAATTTCAAACTGCCTGAGTCTTCTTCAAGTCTTCTTCCTCTCTTCTCTTGATCTCTTCTTGGTATTAATGTCTTCATGTACTCACTTATTTCAACACTCCCCCTCAAGCTTGACCATGTGGAACAAGTCAAGCTTGGAATGCCATGAGATCTTCCTCATTAAAAACCTTACCAATGAAAACCTTCTTTAGGGATAAAACCTTGATAAGGAAAAGAGTAAAGACCTCACGACGAGGGGATCAGTTGTTTGGAGTAAGATCAATGAGTCCAACCTTGAAAGGATGGACTCCATTGTCTTTAATCTCGCAGCCTTGGTGAACACATCCGCAAGTTGATCCTCGCTCCTTGTATAGCATGGCAATGTCACTCCTGAGACAATCATCTGCCTCACCTTATGACAATCAACTTCTATGTGCTTAGTTCGCTCATGGAGACTGAGTTAGATGCAATATGAATTGCTGCTTGATTATCACAATGTATTGTCATAGGAGAGGTGTGTTCAATCTCCAGATGCTTGAGAATACCTTTGATCCATACCAGCTCATTTGTCAGCTTCAACATAGCTCTATACTCCGCCTCAGCACTTGAGCAGGAGATAACCTTTTGCTTCTTACTCTTCCAAGTAACCAGGTTTCCTCCAACGAATGTACAATACCCAGTAGTTGATTTCCTATCCACTCAATCTCCTGCCCAATCAGCATCACAATACCCAACTACTTCTGTACTGCCATTACATCCCATCCAAACTCCTTGTCCAGGAGTTCCACTCAAGTACCTCAGTATCCTATCAACCATTTTCCAGTGATGGACCTTTGGAGGCTCCATATGCTGACTTACTTGATTCACTGCAAAGCATATATCTGGTCTTGTGATAGTCAAGTATATCAGTTTTCCAACCATCTTCCTGTAAAGTTTAGCATCCTCAAACAGTTGTTTTTCTTCAATCTCCCCCTCAAGTAAAACCTTGTACCCCTCTTCAAGAGGTGTCTTGGCTGTCTTTCCTCCAAGCACGCCAGCTCCCTTTACCATATCTAGAGTATACTTCCTCTGATTCATGAACAGACCCTCCTTAGATCTGCATATCTCAATACCCAAGAAGTACTTCATCTCCCCCAAGTCCTTGATATCAAACACAGACTTGAGAAAGTCTTTAGTGGCTTGAATCCCTGCCTTATCATTCCCTGTGATGATCAGATCATCCACGTACACCAGAATAACAATGATCCCTGAAGGTCCTGTTAAGGTGAAGAGAGTATGGTCTAATTCAAACTTCCTGAAGCCTCTTCATTCAGAGTAGTGCTTAGCTTCCTATACCATGCCCTTGGTGATTGTTTCAGCCCATATATAGCCTTCTTCAATCTCAAAACATTTCCTGGCTTTACTAGATACTCAAAACCAGGAGGAGGATGCATATATACTTCATCCTCAAGCTCTCCTTGCAAGAAAGCATTCTTCACATCCATCTGCCACAAATCCCCCACTCCAAATTGGTTGCAACTGATAGGATGATTCGAACTGTATGTAGCTTGGCAACAGGAGCAAATGTGTCAATGTAATCTTCTCCATAGGTTTGTGTAAAACCCTCTTGCTACCAATCTGGTCTTCTTCCTATCAACCTTTCCATTTGTCAGATACTTGATTGTGAAGATCCATCTACTAGTCACAGCCTTCTTCCCTTCCGGTAGTTCACTCTCATACAAGTGTCATTCTTGATCATTGCATCCCTTTCACTGCCCACTGACTCTCTCCATTCCTTGTCCTTCATAGCTTCCTCATAGGATCTTGGAATGTCACTTTCATCCAGATTACACATAAACACCATGTGTTCTTCTGGATACTCTGCAAAGGAACACACAGCTTGAGAAGGATGCTTCACAGCCTGGGCATTGTAGTACACTCTCGTGTTTACCCAGTTGGAAGGATCCTTTCTCTCCCTAGTGCTTCTTCGCAGAGGCTGAACCTCTTCTTGAGTTTCTTCTTGAGTTTCTGTTTCTGGCATCCTATTCTTCAACCTTTCACTCCTCCGCAATGGCTGAACTTGAGTCTGATCCTCTGCTTCTGTATCATTAACCTCCTCTGGGTCATGATATTCTTCCTGCTCATCTTCACTTGACTGAGCCACATCTTGATCATGATGTGCTGAATCCTCTTGGTGCTGCTCTTGCACACTTGATTCAGATTCACTCCCCCTCTCATGATCAAGAGGGATTATTCTTTCAGCTTCTCTAACCTGATCAGAAGGAGTGTTCCTTCTTATCTCCTGATTCTGGGACATGTCTATCCCAAGCTTCTCCAATAGGTTCCTTCAGAAGCAGTTCTTCTCCTCATAATACCCCTTTGTTTCCATGAACTTCACATCCCTGGATACCAATACTCTCCTTGTTACTGGATCATAGCACTTATATCCTTTTTGGGTTACGGAGTACCCAATGAACATAGCTCTAGTGCTCTTTGCATCCAGCTTGTTTCTCTGTTCTCCAGGAACCAAGACATAGCATAGACTCCCAAAGACTCTCAGATGATCTATGTAAGGCTTGGTCTTGTTCAACACTTCATATGGAGACAGATTCTTCAGTACCTTGGTTGGGATCCTATTGATGAGATAGCAAGCAGTCTGAACAGCATCACTCCAGAAACGCCTAGGGACATTGGTGTGGTACATCATGGATCTAGCAACCTCCATCAAGTGTCTATTCTTCCTTTCAGCAACCCCATTCTGCTGTGGCGTGTAGGGACAGCTGGTCTGATGCACTATTCCATGCTTATCCATGTGATTCTTGAAGGCATGACTGGTGTATTCACCTCCATTATCAGACCTTAGTACCTTCACAGTAGCATTGTAATGGTTAGTAACATATGCTTGGAAGTTTATAAAGGCATCCAGAACTCTATCCTTAGATGGAAGCAAAGTGATCCAAGTGTATTTAGACTTTTCATCAATGAATGTCACAAAATACTTCTGATTGTCCCTAGACACACATGGGGATGTCCACACGTCAGAGTGAACTAGATCAAAGCAGTTCCCATATATAGTTTCAGATGCTGGGAAAACAGTCCTACAGTGCTTCCCTAATATGCAAGCCTCACACTCTAAATGATTGAATGATAAAGCAGGAAGAATCAGTTCTATTGCTCGAGTATGAGGATGACCCAACCTAGCATTCCAAGTAATGCTTTCAATCCTATCAGTAGCACTACTTAAACAAACAGAGTTAAAGGGTTTAGAGAGCTTAGTTGTGTGAAGGTGGTAGAGCTCATTTTTGACATCTCCTCTACCAATAACTTGTCCAGACTCCAGGTCTTGAAACTCCACCTCATTTGGCCTGAAGACAACTTGACAATTAAGGTCCACTGTTGCCCTCTTCACAGATATCAAATTGGATGTAAACCTAGGCAGGTAGAAAGCAGCTGAATCCTTCTCAAACAGTTTCAAGTTTCTTATCCCCTCTATTGGAATCTGATCACCATTGGCTATCTTAACACTTCCTGTAGTGGCTTTAATGTCACTCATCAAGCTCCTATCACTGATCATGTGATGCGTTGCTCCAGAGTCAATGATGATAGGCTTAGTGATCTCTTCATTAGCATTGGACTGTCTGCTGCGCTTCTTGGCAGTGACCAAGGCTTGGATTTCCTTTATGTATCCTTCCCATTCCTTCCTGGTAACGAAACCATCAGCTCCTGTTGTATCTTGATGTCTCATATCCACTTTCTTCTCCACTGAGCTACCCATGTAGGCAGAGTAAGAGCACTCTCCTCTAATCATCTGTTGCACAGCTTTCTTGGCCATTTTGACCTCCATATCTCCTTTTAACTGACCAGCCTTTCTACTCTTCCTTTGAGTATTTTTCCTTCTGATCCAAGTCATGGAAAGTCTCCTCAGCCTTCCCTTCTTGCATCTTGCACCATTCCAAATCAAAGTTTGTTTCTTGTTCTTCTTACACATCTCATGTGTATGCTGAACAATCTTCTGGAGTTCTTCCTTTCTTTTTCTCAGATTGGATCTACTCCCATAAGCTGTTACAATCTCACCCCTTGTACT
Source organism: Moricandia arvensis (assembly GCA_905132765.1). Lineage (NCBI taxonomy): Eukaryota > Viridiplantae > Streptophyta > Magnoliopsida > Brassicales > Brassicaceae > Moricandia > Moricandia arvensis. Next base: position 6,485 of record CAJHQP010012920.1, on the reverse strand, counting down.
GATTTCTTGAACAGCTCTTTCTTCATACTTCAGACTCCACGCCTGACCTTCTTCTGTAGCCATTTCTCTTAAAGGTTTCTCCTTTACATGACTTCTCCACAGCATACAGCTTCCCAAAGCTGCCTTTGCCCATCTGGACCAGATTCCACCATTTTCCTCTTCAGTCTTCACTGAAAAACTAGATCTTTGCTTTCTTTCACTGTTGAGACTGGTTGTCTTCATCAGAAAGACTTGACCAAACCCAGAACGCCAAAAGCACTCAAGAACACCAAGAACTCTCAAGAACACCAAGAACACTCAAGAAAGAACCCAGATTTTTCGAAAAAGAAAAAAAAAACAGATCTGGAAAAGCTTGAGTCTTTATGAAGCTGAAGAACACTCGAGTTTCAAATCCAGGAAAGGTTGAGACTTTGAGATGAATCAACCAGAAAAGACTTTAGATCTAGTGAAAGAAAGCTTCAAACTTCAAACTTTCCTTGAATCTCTAGAAAGTTTCAACCTTTACTGTTAAATGAAGAACACACACCCAGATTATCAGTAACCAGGCTCTGATACCATGAAATCCTTAGAGAAAAAAAACAGAGAATAGGGAGAATAAAGAGAATAGAGAGAATGGAGAGAATACTCAGCTTCTTATTATCATTTTCGTGGCTTTACAAGAGTTTTAAAGACAGATAGAAGAGAGAGAGAGAGAGAAACATAAGTGCATGACAGCTGTTTTCCAGCAGATCTAGTTTTGAATTTCAAACTGCCTAAGTCTTCTTCAAGTCTTCTTCCTCTCTTCTCTTGATCTCTTCTTGGTATTAATGTCTTCATGTACTCACTTATTTCAACATCATGGACTGCGCATTCAACCACTGATCAACCCTCCCCTTTAAACTCCAATGCCTTCTGATCATCAGTCTCCTCCAGACTTAAGTGATGATCACTTGCTTAGTGTATCCACATACACTCCAGCAATCATTCCCAATGGGATTAGTCTTCCTCTTTCACTCGGATGTATGGTGCACCAAGAGCACATCTTGTGAACCTGAAACAACACTCAAACTCCAGCAAAGATAAGACACAATGCATTGGCTTTTGCCAATGTCTCACTAGCTTTGCACTTAGATGGCCTCTTATTACATTAAGATCCATCTAATGCAAGCTTTCCATTCTCTAAACACTAAGCATGATCCGGCCAAGATACACTACTAAGCATTTAGGCAAACAACCCTGCCTTAACCGCATTCATAGACATGAGTCTTGAAGCATCAACCTTAAGGCAGCAACAAAACAGCAAGCATTAATCTTCAATCAGTTTTCTACTCATGAATGCAAACAGGTTCAGATATTACCATCTAACATCCTAGTAAGCACCATTTAGAACTGAGATTAAGCATTACTAACTTCACTCAACATCAGACAAAGCAGTACCTTAGGCGGTTTCAGTTTATGAGAGTTAACAGGATTAAGAACAGCATCTAACATCCTAACACAACTCATAACAGAACCGGGGCAAAGCATTTCATTTCTCAACATCAAACAAGACTCCACAATAAACACTAGCATCCTGGGACTACACAAGACAATACCATCAAGCAAGATAACCCACGGATTGCAACATATCACTTAACCACAGCCATACACAATCACAAGCTCATATCAAGAAGGTTTAGGATTAGCTTACAACCAAGGAACCTGAGCTGGTTCCTTGAGCCTCCTTGGTTACAGGTCATGAATCTGGTGGATTAGAGAGCTGGATCATCACCCAACACCTTCTCCTGGTGTTCATACCCTCCTTCTTGAAACCGCAACACAAAAGGCTCCACCTTTCTTCACCTTCTCAAGTCGCCATCTTCATGAACAAGGAGAGAGCTTTCTTCTTGAAAGGTATAAGCTTGAACAGGAGATGGGACACGCCTTTAATGGACAGGAGAGGAGAGGAGCGACCATGAAGAACCACCTTAGCTTCATACACCATCTTCTGGAAGCAAGAGAACTAAGGCTGGACAAGACTTCTATGGTTTGGATCTGTGATGAGGATGGACTTGTGATGATTTGCGGAAGCTAGATACCAAGTTCTGATGAACCTGGCTCTGATACCATGTGAGATTTTCAGAGTTCAGGCTGTGGTGATGAAGAACAGCCCTTTAGGGCGAGATGAGAGCTTGAAATGATGAGAGAGAGGTCTGATGTGATTAGTGTGAATCAAGAACAGAAACAAGAGATTTAGAGAGATTAAGAGATTAAAGTATAAGAAAGGGGTAGATTAAGGGTTTCTGATCAAGAACACACTTTGTTTATTATGAAGGAGAGGGGAAATCCCCCTTACTCTCTTGGAGAGTTACAAATCGCCCAATGGGTCTTTTTATATGCTTTTCAAGGCTGAAACATAAACCTAAATCTAATGGCTGATAATACTTGAAGCATGGAAGGATGGACGTGTGAGATTGAGTCTTAGGTCTGGTCTTGATGCAATCTGAGTGATGGGAGCTGATTGGTTGGTCAAAGGGAAGGCTGGCTCCTTATTGGCTCCTCATAGGCGCCCATGAATATTCCCATGTATCTGTCCAGATACATGGTCCCCTACACAGCTTCTAGACAGCTCATGCCAGCTCACTTTTTGTCTTCTTCTCTTAAAGGTTTGTCTTCTTCTCTTAAGCTTTTGTCTTCTTCTCTTAAAGATCAGAAGCTTGTCTTTTAGTCCCGGACTTTGCACGGGCCATACCATTTCGCCCTATTTTTGCACGAACTCCCCAAACATCTTTAAAGCCATAATGAGACATTTTTGGGTCGCCCTATTTTTGCACGGTCCGTACCTTGCCCTATTTTTGCACGGTCCGTACCTTGCCCTATTTTTGCACGGTCCGTACCTCACCCTATTTTTGCACGGTCCGTACCTCGCCCTATTTTTGCACAAGTCTCAAATCTTGAATGTGAAAGTTTCGGATTGATCTGGTCCGTACGGATCCGTACGGTCCGAGTACATCCGTCCGTACCAAATCCGTACGGCCTCGCCCTAACTTTGCACATTCTCGTATTTGCTCTTTAACAGCCTTCTAAGTCCCTCCTGGACTTGGTCCTATCTTTGCACAACCTCCATAGCACTTCTAAACACCTTTTAGACACTTCTAATGCCTTGTAGACAATCTCCGGAGGTTTCACCCTAACTTTGCACCAGACCCAAACTCATCTCAACTCTTCCTTTGGCTCCACTTCTTTCTTCAAGTTAATAGAGAGATGTTGAACGAATCTGTGGAAGGTGTGAAACGTGCAAACAAGCTAAATCCAAGGTCCAATCTCATGGTTTGTACACTCCATTACCTATCCCTTATCATCCATGGAATGATATCTCTATGGACTTCATTGTAGGATTGCCTAGAACTTGAACTGGAAGGGATTCTATCTTTGTTGTGGTAGATAGGTTTTCAAAAATGGCACATTTCATTGCTTGCCACAAGACTGATGATGCAATACACGTAGCCAACTTGTTCTTTAAAGAGATAGTCCGTTTGCATGGCATGCCTAGAACTATAGTGTCAGATAGAGATGCTAAATTCTAAGTTATTTCTGGAAGACCCTTTGGTCTAAGCTAGGCACTAAGCTATTGTTCTCAACCACATGCCATCCACAAACTGATGGGCAAACCGAAGTAGTCAATAGGACACTAGGAACTCTTTTGAGAGCATTCATTAAAAAGAACTTGAAATCATGGGAAGACTATTTGCCTCATTGTGAATTTGCATACAATCATGCTATGCATTCTGCTTCTAAGTTTTCACCATTTGAAATTGTTTATGGGTTCAATCCCACCTCTCCTTTGGATCTAATGCCTTTACCTGAGTGTGAAAGAGTTAGTATGGATGGCAAGAAGAAGGCTGAGATGGTACAACAGATTCATGAGCAAGCTAGACGTAACATTGAAGATAAAACAAAGCAGTATGTCAAACATGCCAACAAAGGAAAACATGAGAAGGTGTTTGAAGTTGGTGACCAAGTGTGGGTACATCTAAGGAAAGAGAGATTTCCAAATGAAAGGAAATCTAAACTGATGCCGCGGGTCGATGGACCTTTTGAGGTCATAAAGAAGATCAGCAACAATGCCTACAAGCTGGACCTCCAAGGTAAGTATGATGTGAGTAATAGCTTCAACGTTACTGACTTGATCCCTTTTGTCGCAGATGAGACAGATTTGAGGACAAATCCTTTTCAAGAGGGAGGGGATGATGTGATCATGGACCAGCCAACTAATGGATATGGTGAACTGATGGACAAACCAATTGATGAAGATGCATTGTCTATTCCAGAAGGGCCTATGACTCGTTCCATATCAAAGAAGCTCAAGGAAGCTATTGGAGGATTACTTAAGATGTCACTCATACAAGAAGATTGTCTTGGCCGAAGCTTGATCAACCAAGACACCCTCACCACCATTCAAGCTACCCCTTTATCAAGCTGATCATCGACTAGGCAAGCAACCTAAGTGTGCTCTTTTTCCCTACCTTTGGTTTTGTCCCAATGGGTTTTCTAAAGTTAGGTTTTTAACGAGGCCTTAGTTTGCTTCACAAATCACCTAGTTGATGTATCTTAGGATATGCATGATATTTATGCATATTAGGACCGACCACATTTCTATCTTAGTTTAAGTTTAGACTATGGTTTTTATTTCATTATGATTCTCGAAACCTAAAGGAGCCTGTTCCTTGGTTTCTATTTAAACTCGTGTAAACCTCTTTCTAAGGCACGCAGTCTTTTAACCTAAACCTTTTGTATTCTCTCTTTCTCTTTGATCTTTGTCGAGTGCAAGAGCTTGCTGGTGAGTCATATCCGGCAACTAAGGGTTCTAGTTTGGTGTGTCATATCCGATCTAGTGCCTAGGAGTATCAAGGAGATCTTCCACACCTCTTTGTGTCACCAATCGATCCACAAGCCTTGGTAAACTTGAGTCTTTGATTCGTTTACGCAAGGATCTATCCCAAACAATCCAGAGAAGCATCCTAGGAACGTGTTACTTACAAACACCATGAAACCGCCAAGAAGATATGGGAGAGTCTTCAAACTGTTTATGGGAATCTCTCCAACCTGAGTCAGATATTTGAAGTCAAGAGGACTATCAACCGTCTGAACCAAGACGAAATGGAGTTCAATCAGTATTTTTTGAAGTTCAGAAGCTTATGGGCAGAGATGGATATGCTTAGGCCTTTCTCTACAGATCCAGAGGTCATAAGGGAAAGATATGAGCAAGATAAGATCTTTTGCTTTCTCCTGAACCTAAACCCGTCCTACAACAAGCTGATAAGTCAGATCCTTAGAGACAGCAAGATTCCAAACTTAGAAGATGTATGTTCCCTGGTTCAAAGAGAGCATGGAGCACACACACTGATTCAAGGACACACCATGTACTCAGCTTTCATTGGTGATTCAAATGAAGGAAGCACATTATGTAGTATGGATGGAGCGACCAGCAGTGATGGCCCAGTGACTAGTAGAGACCTAGACTCCTTTATCAGAGCCGCCAAGGCAATTATCTCATCCACAAAGGCTGGTACAAACTCTCTTGACTCTAAACCTATCATTATAGATTCAGGAGCTAGCCATCACAAGATTAGTAATAGAAACTTGATTAGTGATATCCAGCCTGCCTCAGGGAATGTGATTATAGCAAATGGTGATAAGGTTAAGATAAAAGGGAAAGGGAACCTTAGGTTGTTTGATAGGGAATTAACTGCTTTGTATATGCCTTAGTTTACATCAAACTTGCTATCAGTGAAAAGAGCTACTGTTGACCTGAGGTGTCAAGTCATCTTTAGACCTGATGAGGTTGAATTTCAAGACCTGAAGACAGGGAAGATAATTGGAAAAGGTACAGCCATCAGGAACTATACCATCTTGATAAGACTAAGCTATCTGAAGCACCTCCTTCTCTTTGCATGGTCAGTACATCTACTGGAGTTGAGAGCACAGTATGGCATGCTAGATTGGGACATCCCCATACTAGAGCTTTAAATCTGATGCTCCCTGGTGTGGTGTTTAAGAATGATGATTGTGAAGCTTGCATCTTGGGGAAGCATTGTAGGACAGTCTTTCCAAGGTCTAGCACTATCTATGAGAAGAGTTTCGACCTGGTTCACTCAGAAGTGTGGACTGCACCTTGTATGTCAAGAGAAAATCACAAATACTTTGTCACCTTCATTGATGAGAAGTCCAAGTACACATGGGTGACACTGATTCAGTCAAAAGACAGGGTGCTGGAGGCTTTCAAGAATTTCCAGAACCATGTCTCCAACCATTTCAATGCCAAGCTGAAAATTCTCAGGTCAGATAATGGTGGAGAGTACACCAGTCAAGCATTCAAGCAATATCTGGCTCAGCATGGGATTATTCATCAGACCAGCTGCCCTTACACCCCTCAACAGAATGGAGTTGCTGAAAGGAAAAACAGGCACCTAATGGAGGTTGCAAGATCAATGATGTTTCACACTAATGTCCCAAAAGGTTCTGGA
>CAJHQP010012919.1:0-10685 GCA_905132765.1 Moricandia arvensis | reverse complement strand
TTTCAAGCTCTCTTTATTCATCCATGACACTTGCAAAACTGGAAATAGCCGTACAGACTCGTCTTTGATCTCTATGTTTATATATTTTGTCTTTTAAGTTCACATATATTTATCAAAGATCGGAAATGCTGATTTCTTGCGAAGGCAGAAAGTATTAAACCGTAAATTTATTTGCTGTAAATTCTTTTGATGTATACTAGGTATTTTCCTGCACCATGTGCAAAAATAATTTTTTAAATTCAATTATATTTAAAATAAATTTTATTAACATTTTAGATTTTGTTATTTATATAAATATTTTCATATAAATTTTAGTTTAATTAAACATAAAATTAAAATAAATAAAAAAATTGATTTATTTAAAATATATTTAAGAATATTATGAATATATTCATAATTATAATCTTAGATAAATTTTCATTTATTTTTGGGTTAAGATATATCAAATACTTGTATGAAATTAGAAAAGGTTATATTAAAATTGCATAACTATCAAAATAAAAATTAAAAATAATTTCTAAAATTTGTAGATATAAAAAATGATATTTGTAGTAATAAAAATTATAGGATTATAAAAATAGAATTAAATAATATTTCAAAATTTGTAAAAAATATATATTTAATTAATAATAAATTTAAATATATTTAGTTTAATGATAATTTATTACCATATTTAAAAAGCTACCAAAAATGAAAATGAACATTAAATGTAATTGTCTATGTCATCTTTTTCCTTAAGCCATGCCATCTTTTTTACTATGTCATGTCATATTTTTTTAATGAAAGTGATTATATTGATGACACATGGCAAATCACTTCTCAAATAATGTATATGGGATTTGTAAAGCATTATTTTTTTTTGCTCCCGAAATAAAGTTCCTTATGCCTATTTTTTAATTTTCTAGAGATTTTTTGGTTGTAGTTTTTTTTTAAGAAATGAAAATTTGATTAATTGACATATATGACTCTAAATTAAATTTTGGGTGTAAAGCATTTACATCTACAACCAATCACCTCCATAGTTAAATACAAAGAGTAGTAATACATTCAAGTTATGAGTTGTGCCTGGACATAGTAACCTCTTGTTAAAAGAAGAGCATTAGTACCAAAGAGGCGATCATACCAGAGAGTAATACATACAAAGAGCAAGGATTTCGCGTGGACCCGTGTTTACTGTGTTATACCTTTTAAACTGTGCTTGTACCCATCTGGATCTGAACTAGTATGCGTCACCACCTTTGGCACCATTGTCTTCACCAGGTTTGCTGAGCTAGCTTGGATGTTTCTCCCACCTTATACTCCACATCTTCAAACTGTAGATTAAGACCAATGAGTATGTATCGTAGAAGGAAAAGAGAGATTGGAGGAAGATGGGAAGAGGAGACGAAGTCTTGGTGGATGTGTGAACTATGCCGTGAGATCTGCAATACATGACTGTCTTCAAGATCTTCTGATCTCCACTTTTTTTTTGGTTAGTCTTGTGATGCAAGGAACTGATTATTAATGTAGGGATGTGTTATATAAACTGAAGATCAACTATATCGAGCCTGAAACTTTCTTTGCTTTTTTTGTGTTCTCTTTTTCTTTCTATTTTATCATGGTGTTGGTTGGTTGACCATATTCTTTCAATGTTTTTTGTAATTTAATTATTTAATAGAATTGAGAGTTCATTTAGTTATTCATTGTTTAACTTGCACAATGAGAAAAAAGATATTGATATCAGTCTCAGTAATTTATCTAGAAGGTTAATATCTAATCTTACCAATCTGATATGCATCTTTATAGCAACTCTGCGTCATTGCCAAGCTTCGTGAGCGCTGCTTGAGGCTCTTCTGATTAGTGATGTGTTCGTTGGTATTTTGTTCCGTGAACCGAGCCTGAAAGGCCAGAAAAGCTAATGGCTGACCCTGTAGGAAACCGTATAGTATAACACGCAATGACTGAGGAAGGAGAGGCAGAGAGTATTCTATACGCTGAGGTCACTGTTTACATTTCAATATTGTTACAAATAAGTGGACATCAAAGTTGATATGGCCGAGTTGGTCTAAGGCGCCAGATTAAGGTTCTGGTCCGAAAGGGCGTGGGTTCAAATCCCACTGTCAACATTGTTTTTTCTTAATCTATTTGCGTTTTCTTCAAACAGTAAGTCCCGTAAAGTTTATATTTTTAGTAATTAAACTCTCCGACTAAAAACTAAAGATGAATTTTAAAATAAATTTTCAACTAAAAATCTTACGAAATAAATTAAACTTTAGTTATGTTAATATATGTTACCCTTCATCTAAAATTCCGTCACAGATAGTAACATATATTAACGGTTTATATGACATAGTTTGAAAAAAAAACTCTTAAACCTAAGAAAAAGATGAATAAATTTGATCGTTAGATTATAGTGGTTCTGATACCAGGTAGAAAATGGATTAGAAGAATTATATAACTCTCATTAAAATCATGGTTAGAGTTACATATATGTTTATACTATAGATGTTTCCTAAACTAAATAGATACAAATATATGTGAATACCTTACACAATAAATATACAATATTAACATTAATATTTATGATCTCCTAGATCTTTCTATATGCCCCTTTCCTTAACTCAATATATACATATCTCAATAACAATATACACAATTGTGTTTCATATCTTCATGATTCTCTATAGGGGGGAGTTCGATTTTTTCAGTTTTTAACAAAAAAATTATTGTTTGATAACACACCTAACAAGAGGCAAACATATGTTTACGGCAAAGAAAACGGTAATATAGAAAACTCACTATATTTAGTTACATTTCATTCACGTCAGCTTACTTTTTTCTTTTGTAATTCTAAAAGCTTTTCTCGATTTCATAATTCGAGTGTCGACTATTTTTAGAGGTTTCTATATTTGTAAGAAGGTAGAGAAAAACAAATTAAAGAAGAAGAGAACAAATAAATTAATGGAAGGGAAAGAAAAGAAGAAGAAGAGACGAAGAGGACAATGATGATGAAGATCAAAGTCAAGGAGACAAATCATCAAGAGATAAGCCAAGAAGACGTTAAAAGACAAGAAGCTTACAACATGTCTCCACGTGCACGTGGTGGTGGTGGTGTCTCCGCGGGTATGGGAAAGTCTACGAGCGTGAGGCTAAACTGTTTATGTGCACCGACAACACACCCTGGCTCTTTCAGGTGCCGTTACCACCGTCGTAACTCTGCACTCGGGATGTCACGTGGCATGTCTGTTCCCTCTAACCTTTCCATGTTGGGAGGAGTAGGCTCTCCTAAGTCTTAAAAAGTCGTCGTCGTCTCATGATTAAAACATAGTTTATATTTGTCTTTCTTTCTCAATTCAAAACCTCTCCAATGTGATTGTGTGTATATAAAACGTGAGACAAGGTGTCATGTTTCTTTTCTCTATGTTTTTTTTTTTCTTTTTTTTTATCTATATGTTCTTGTTGGTAAAGGAATTACTTTTTCCGTTTAGCAAAAAAAAAAGGAATTACTTTTCCCCTTTAAAAGAAAAAAAAAAAGAAAATGCATAACAAGTAGACAAATCTCTGGGGCATGCACTGCAACACACTCTTTATATTAAGTTGAGATTCGGCCTCAGCATTTTGGGACGTATAAGGTAGTTTGAGTAGAGGGCTAGAAACTCAATTTACCATCTTAACTTATTTGTGATTCTGTGGTTTTGGGTTAGTGTAGTTTTGGGTTATGTGTAGTTTGGATGGTAAAATTAGGAACCAAAAAGTAATTGGGAAAATTTTAATTTCGGTTTGGTTTCGGATTCCGATTCAGTTATTTGGGTAATTGGGGAAATTATCATGTATTTAGAGTAAATTATTGAATAATTAAAATGATTCGAATAAAAATGTTGGTTAATTCAAATACTTTCAGATAAAAAATATTACATACTAGTTTAGATATTTTTTAATAATTTTACAAATCTTTTTGGCTACTTTGAGTAATCTTATATATATATACGATAATGTTATATGTTTCTATAATTGATATTTTATATATTTTGGTACCTATTCGGTTCTCGGTTCGGTTTGATTATTATTTATCATCAATTTAAACAGATTCGATTAAGACTCTGTAAACCAAATCGATAACTCTTCATCCATATGAACGATAAACGATGTTTGTTTGTTGGCATTGCATGTTAGACGGTCTGCTCTCGTGTTCTGCATTCATGATATATAAATGATCTCTAAGTGGTTGAAACTTCCTTTCAGGATTTTGATATATTCAAAATAACTTAGTTCTGAAACCATTTTTACCAGTTAATAATTCATTGGAAATGTGACCTGAAACTGTTTAAATTCCTAATGCCATTTGAAATGATGAATAAGGTTTGTCAATCAGATTCAAACCTATTTAATAAAAACACTGTTAGTGGAAATGCTACCCAAACAAATTGACTCCGATTTAGCCCGGCCCAACACACATGTTAGCTGTAGAAAAAGACACCTAATGAAATAATAAGGCCTTTCATGGGCCAATGTTTGACAACCATAATGGGCTTAATAAACCTAATAAGTATGTATAAATATCCTGCGATACGAAAGCTTGAAAACCTTCAAAGCTTTCCTTCCCCATAGCAAGCAGCCGCTCCTCTCTGCACCATATCGCAATCTAAGAGTCAGGTATTTATTCTAATCTCTGAATTGCTAGCTCCTGGACTTACTATGATCCTTGTTAGGTTAAGTTTTGAGATCCATCTTGCTTTTATTACACACCTTGTAGGTTATTAATGGCAGAGACTACTCAGATGGAAGCTGAGATAACCGTACCACCAAACCGTTACATTCCTCTCAAGAAAGCGTGGTTAGACATCTACACACCGGTCTACGACCAGATGAATGTAGACATCAGGGTGAATCTCAAGTCACGCAAAGTGGAGCTCAAGACCCGAGCCGACACGCCTGACGTCCGCAACCTCCAGAAGTCTGCTGACTTTGTCCACGCGTTCATGCTCGGTTCCGATATTCCTGATGCGGTTGCACTTTTGAAGATGGATGAGCTGTGTGTTGCGTCTTAAAAGTCGTCGTCTCATGATTAAATGATTTTTGGGCCGGCTCAATACTATTGTGGGCCTTTGGTCAATTTTTTTTTAAAAAAACTTATATTACACCAAAAATTAAATTTAGGACCTATAATTATTAATTTTTAATATTTGAAATATCATTAAAGTTAGTTTTACAATGCTTGTTTTTATTTTTGTTTTTTTATTAATACTTATGTTTTTGGTATCGTATAAATTTAATTTAATACGTGTTAATAAAAGTAAAAAACAATTAAATTGGAGTGGGCTATGGGACTGTTGCCCTCCTACTTAACCCGCCCCTGTTTCTTTCTCGATTCACAACCTCTCCAATGTGGTTATGTGTATATAGAACGTGAGACAAGGTGTCGGTTTTCTTTTCTCTAGTTCTTGTTGGTAAAGGATTTACATTTTCCCTTTACCGTAAAGGATTTACATTTTCCCTTTTTTTTAAAAAAAAAATACATAACAAGTAGACAAAACTTTGTTGCATGCAGTGCAACACACACTTAAAATAAAGTTGAGATTAAGCTTAGACATTTAGATTATCATTTATGTTCAAGTCTTTTGGGTATCTGGTAGAGAACCAGAGAATCAATATACTATTTGACATATTTTTAGTTCGGTTGGGTTGGAATAGTTTTGGATCCAAAACTAAAATTACTAGGGAAAATCAGTTTTTATTTGATTCGAGTTTTGATTCAATTATTTTAGATGAATTGGGTAAATTATCATGTACGTAGAGTAAATTATCAAATCATCTTATTCAGATAAAAGTTCGAACAATTAGAATATATCCAGATAAATCAAATATTTTTATTAGTTTATTTAAAATATTTTTGAATATTTTGAATAAACTTTTAAATATATATAATCTAATAATATTATATATTTCTATAATTAATACTTTATAGTTTTTCAGTTCGGTTTGATTATCTTGGATATAAAATCATAGAAAGCATTTGAATATTTAGAGTTTTGGTCTGGTACAAACTTTTTGGATATTTCAGCTTGGATTTTCGGTTTCAATATATTTTGCCAAAGACATAGATGAGATCATCTAGAACAAATCTATTATAGAAGAAGACAAGTTTTCTCCTACGGACGTTGCGCCGTTTTGTAACCGCCTAACCGGGTCAAATTTTTTGCATATCATGCCGTTTTAATTGATGAGTAGGGTTTGTCAATCAGATTCAGATAAACACTGTTGGCGTAAGGATTAACCAATCCAATTAACTCCAATTTAGCCCGGTCCAACACACATGTTTTCGGTTTCAATAAAAAAGAATAAGTAGACACCTAATGAAATAATAAGGCCTTTAATGGGCCAACGTTTGACACAATCACAATAAGGTTTCAAAAACCCAATAAGTAAGTATAAATGTCCTGCGACACAGTTAAAACCCTAATCTCTTAAAAACCTTCAAGCAGCCAGAGATACCTTTCTTCCACCTTACAGCAGCAGAATAAGAAGCTCCTCTCTCGTTCTCATCTCCCAATCAAAAGAGTCAGGTATGTATTATAATCTAGCTCCTTGACTTACTATAATCCTCGTTAGGTTAAGTTTTTGAGATCCATCTTGCTTTTATTACACACCTTGTAGGTTTAATAATGGCAGAAACAACAACTCAGATGGAAGTTGAGATCGCAACACAATCTACCCCCTTGCCGGCAAAACCAATCTTCAAGCCATTGAAAGCACACGAGATGTCTGATGGCAAAGTCCAGTTCCGAAAGATCTCCGTACCACCAAACCGTTACACTCCTCTCAAGAAAGCGTGGTTAGACATCTACACACCGGTCTACGACCAGATGAAAGTAGACATCAGGATGAATCTCAAGTCACGCAAAGTCGAGCTCAAGACCCGTGCCGACACGCCTGACGTCAGCAACCTCCAGAAGTCCGCTGACTTTGTCCACGCCTTCATGCTAGGTTTCGATATACCTGACGCGGTGGCGCTTTTGAGGATGGATGAGTTGTATGTTGAGTCGTTTGAGATTAAAGATGTGAAGACATTGAAAGGAGAGCATTTGTCTAGGGCGATAGGGAGGTTGTCAGGGAAAGGAGGGAAGACTAGGTTTGCTATTGAGAACTCGACTAAGACGAGGATTGTGATTGCTGATACGAGGATTCATATCTTGGGTGCTTTTACTAATATTAAGGTTGCGAGGAACTCTCTTTGCAGTCTTATTATGGGTTCACCTGCTGGGAAGGTTTACTCTAAGCTTCGGTCTGTTTCTGCTAGATTAGCTGAATAGTTTCTGAAAAAGGTTTCATTTTGGAATGTGTGCTTGAGTTTTGTTCGAGTTTATTACTTGTATTGGTTTAAAAGTACACATCTTTATCGAGTTTTCTAAACATCTATTTATGTTTCAGGAGTTATGTTCCATAAAGAAAGCTTTGCAACTTAGTTCTCTTTCAAATCTTCAACAATTTAGATGATCATACTCATACAATAGTATGGCGTGAAACTTGTAATTTTGGATGATATGTTATTGGAGTAGAAGATAGTCATCAAAACCTAACCAAAGTCTTGACTCGGGTGACTTTAAGCAAGATGAATCATGGTTTGCTTTGCAGCATTTGTCAAATCTAACGCACTTCCAGTTCTGTTTACACGACAGCATAAATAGAATGTCTTGAGTCTTGCAGTTTACACCTTTCCTATGTTTTCTAAAGAATAGCTACTAAAATACATATAAAAACCAGCCTTTTGGTATATGGGAGCATTGTTTCATGATGAAATGATTAAAGAAGACTACTGAAGAAAAATAAATGAAGAAAATAAATGAAGTAAGAAAATAAAAGAGAAATATTTAGAATAACTTTAACAAAAGTTTTGTCAAAAAAAAAAATTAAAAATAAAATGATCATATCTTTTTTGTTAAATGATGTAAATATACGTTTATGATTTGAATGTTAACTAATTTAGATTCATGGTTTACATTTATGAGATGGAGTTCTGAAGTGAAATTTAAAATTTTTAAAAATAAAAAAGTATTTTGATCATTTTTTAAATTACTTTGGTGACAAAAACTTAAAAAAAAGAATATTTGATAGAATTGACTACATGTGTTTTGCCTTGAAGGTTGCCACATTGGGCTTGCAATGGTGTTCTTCTTCTTCTTCTCTGTAAACCGGGAAGGAACCTACAGAACTAAAAAAAAAAGTTTTGATCATAACAACTAATTTTCATCTATGGTTTCATCAAAACCAAAGATAATGGACAAAATGCAAATTATTGTTACTGCTGCTCCAGAGCTAGATGATTGATTAGGAACACGTTCTTCATCCAGGAATCTGGAAAGGAGTTTTTTTTTTTTTATCGCAGCTTCGATTTTCTTTATGGAAAACAAATCAAGCGTAATGATTTCTTCAAAAGCAGTCGTCACTGATCACAGTGATCCTCATTCCTCATCTCGTTCTAATCGTTTGTTTTGGCTTCTCCTTGTCTCTCCTCTTTGTTGGTATCTTTGTGGCTTCTGGAAAGTTTCGAAATCCGCTATCTTAGCTAGAGGCTAACGTGTCTGGTAGTTAAAATGGCTTTCTGAAACCCCAAACTACCCCCGTATTGTTTTTAATTTTTGCCAACAGTTTAATTTTGTTTGCTAATCCATTTTCTTAACAATCAACAAGGTTAATTCTCTAAAATAACTACTTTTGTTTTTTTTGTCATTAAAATAATTATAACAAAAAAATGATCAAAATATTTTTTTTTTTAAAAAAAATTTTAAAAATTCTTTTATTTTATCTTATTTTTTTAATTTTAAATTTCATTTCTAAAACTTATCACGTAACTCTGAATATAATTTTTTTTTTGTGATAAAAAAAACTTACTCCCCTTTATTAGGTCAGTTGGGGGTATAATTTTATGATAGAGTTTACGAGAATATTATTCTTCTACAAATTGAGAATCTTAACTTTTCTGTGGATAAATATTAGAATTATTATTTGTACTTTGTTCTCTTGTTATTGATCTTTTCTAATAGGATTATTGCTTTTTTGTGTTATCTGAAATAAAGATGCTTTTAAACTCTTTTCTCAAAAGCTGCAAACTTGCGTTAACCTAAAACGTTACGTACTTGGATTGACTGTATTTAAATAGACAGAATAACCAAAAAAACAATCAATCATAAAGGTCAAAAACTAGAATCTGATGATTAAACGAAACATTATAATGCACAAATAATCAGTCAATGTGACGTATCGGAGAGAAAATTAAAAAAAAAATACAAAACAAAAGGAAAAAAGTTTGTCAGCTACACCAAGTTTACTCTAATATGGTGGAAACCAATCCAATGTTTCATAATATGTTAATAACTACACGATGTTTATGTTAATACATGCCACATATATGAAGTAAATGATTATATGGTGGGAACATCAAAATCGGGTTAATTGATTTTAGGAAAAGTTAATGGGGTCAAACTGTAATTAATCAAAAAATCAGAATTTAAAACAAAAAAAACTAAGTTTTAGAAAATAATTGTTACATTAAATTTTGATTGTGTAAAAATTATAGAAATAGTTGACAATAAAATAAGAAAATTTATATTGAAATTTAATATATTTAATATTTATGAAAAATTAAAAAATATGAAGACAATCACTTTGATATGTCGATCATATTAATTTCCAATATAAACATTTTAAAGAATTCATATTTGGTCTTTTAAATTGGAATAAATTTTGGTTTAAATATTTTTAATAGATTAACAAGATGAATTATTTTAAAAGTCAAAGAAAAAAATGCTATGTCTCATAACACTTACAATTAAGATCATAAAACTAATAAATACATTTACAAATATATTAATACTATCAATAATTAGAATGATATAAACATACATAAGCATTATAAATTTTTTTTGTAATATGTTATCGTAATTTGACACACTGTTTACGAATACTAAATTTATAATCTTACCTATAGATACTAAAATACATGATGTTTACATAAAAAAAATATGTATTGTTATTGTATATATGTATGTATATTTGATTTTTTTTGTCAACATAACATTTCTTTTTGTAAAATATTAATGTCAAACATAATCTTGATATATTATGATATTAAAATTTACTTAGCATTTCTTTTCTTTGGCTTTTAAAATAATTCATCTGTTAATATATTAAAAATCTTTCAACCAAAATTTATTTCCAATTTAAAAGTCCAAAATATGAATTCTTTAAAATGTTTATATTGGAAATTAATATGATTGACAATATCAAATTTATTGTATTCATATTTTTTTAATTTTGGCATAAATATTAAAATATATTAAATTTCAATTATAAATTTTCTTATTTTTATTGTCAACTATTTTCTATAATTTTTACCCAATCAAAATTTAATGTAACAATGTTTTTTCTAAAACTTAAGTTCCTTTTGTTTTAAATTTAATTTTTGATTAATTACAGTTTGACCCCATTAACTTTTCTTAGAATCAATTAAATCCGATTGTGATGTTCCCACCATGTAATCATTACTTCGTATATGTGGTATGTATTACAATAAACATCGTGTAGTTGTTAACATATTATAAAACATTGGATGGTTTCCACCATATTAGGGTAAACTTGGTGTAGCTGACAAACTTTTTCCAAACAAACCTAAGAATATGTAAATCCAAATGCAAACGCCTGCTGGATTC
>CAJHQP010012918.1:0-10686 GCA_905132765.1 Moricandia arvensis | reverse complement strand
GGTTTTACCCGAAATACTCTAAGACAAACTTTAAACACATATAATATAACCTAAATAGAGCTTATATCATGGCACAATAGTGGTAAATATCAGACCTTATCAGGAAACTACAAAAACCCTAACCGACACTATAGATAAATCCAACCACTAGTGGGTTTATGAAAGATAAAACCAACCCTTAGTGGGTTTATGAAAAGATAAAACCAACCCCTAGTGGGTTTATGAAATCTAAATCTTAAAGCTAATGCGTTTTCAACAAAAATACTCTAAGACATACTCTAAACACATATAATAGAACCTATATAGAGCTTATATCATGGCAAAATAGTGGTAAATATCAGGCCTTATCTGTAAACTACAAAAATCCTAACCGAATCTATAGATAAATCCAACCCCTAGTGGGTTTATGAAAGATAAAACCAACCCTTAGTGGGTTTATGAAAAGATAAAACCAACCCCTAGTGGGTTTATGAAATCTAAATCCTAAAGCTAATCGGTTTTCACCCGAAATACTCTAAGACATACTCTAACCACATATAATAGAACCTAAATAGAGCTTATATCATAGCACAATAGTGGTAAATATCAGGCCTTATCAGGAAAATACAAAAACCCTAACCGATTCTATAGATAAATCCAACCCTTAGAGGTTTATGAAAAAATTAAACCAACCATTAGTGGGTTTATGAAAAGATAAAACCAACCCCTAGTGGGTTTATGAAATCTTCATCGTAAAGCTAATGGGGTTTTACCTGAAATACTCTAAGAAACACTTTAAAAACGTATAATATAACCTAAATAAAGCTTATATCATGGCACAATAGTGGTAAATATCAGGCCTTATAAGGAAACTACAAAAACCCTAGTGAGTTTATGAAAAGATAAAACCAACCTTTAGTGGGTTTATAAAAAGAAAAAACCAACCCCCTAGTGGGTTGACGAAATATATATCCTAAAGCTAAGGGGTTTTCACCCAAAATACTCTAAGAAATACTCCAAACACATATAATAGAAATTGAATAAAGCTTATATCATGGCACAATAGTGGTAATCAAGCCTTATTAGGAAACTACAAAAACCAAACTGACTCTATAAATAAATCCAACCCCTAGTGGGTTTATGAAAGATAAAACTAACCCTTAGTGGGTTTATTAGAAGATAAAACCAACCCCACTGTGTTTATGAAATCTAATCCTAAAACTAATGGGTTTTCACCCGAAATACTCTAAGACATAGTCTAAACACATATAATAGAACCTAAATAGAGCTTATATCATGGCACAATAGTGGTAAATATCAGGAGTTATCATGAAACTACAAAAACCCTAACTGACTCTATAGATAAATCCAACCCCTACTGGGCTTATGAAAAGATAAACCCAACCCTTAGTGGGTTTATGAAAATATAAAACCAACCCCTAGTGGGTTATGAAATCTAAATCCTAAAGTAAATGGGTTTTCACCCAAAATACTCAAGACATAATCTAAACACATATAATAGAACCTAAATAGAGCTTATATCATCGCACAATAATGGTAAATATCAGGCCTTCTCACGAACCTAGAAAAACCCTAACTGACTCTATGGATAAATCGAACCCTAGTGGGTTTATGAAAAGATAAAACCAACCCTTAGTGGGTTTATGAAAATATAAAACCAACCCTTAGTGGTTTTACGAAATCTAAATCCTAAAGCTAATGTGTTTTCAACCGAAATACTCTAAGACAGACTTTAAACACATATAATATAACTTATATAGAGCTTATATCATGGCAAAATAGTGGTAAATATCAGGCCTTATCTGGAAACTACAAAAAACCTAACCGACTCTATAGATAAATCCAACCCCTAGTGGGTTTATGAAAGATAAAACCAACCCTTAGTGGGTTTATGAAAAGATAAAACCAACCCTTTGTGGGTTTATGAAATCTAAAACCTAAAGCTAATGGGTTTTAACCCGAAATACTCTAAGACATACTCTAAACACATATAATAGAACCTAAATATAGATTATATCAGGGCACAATAGTGGTAAATATCAGGCCTTACCAGGAAACTACAAAAACCCTAACCGACACTTAGTTAAATCCAACCATTAGTGGGTTTATGAAAAAATAAAACCAACCTTTAGTGGGTTTATGAAAATATAAAACCAACCCCTAGTGGGTTTATGTAATCTAAATCCTAAAGCAAATGGGTTTTCACCCGAAATACTCTAAGACATACTCTAAACACATATAATAAAACTTAAATAGAGCTTATATCATGGCACAATAGTGGTATATATCAGGCCTTATCAGAAAACTGCAAAAACCCTAACCGACTCAATACATAAATCCAACCCCTAGTGGGTTTATGAAAAGATAAAACCAACCCTTATGGGGTTTATGAAAAGATAAAACCAACCCCTAGTGGGTTATGGAATCCAAATAGTAAAGCTAATGGGTTTTCACCCAAAATACTCAAGACATAATCTAAACACATATAATAGAACGTAAATAGAGCTTATATCATGGCACAATAGTGGTAAATATCAGTCCTTATCAGGAAAATACAAAAACCCTAACCGACTCTATAGATAAATCCAACCCCTATTGGGTTTGTGAAAAAATAAAACCAACCCTTAGTGGGTTTATGAAAAGATAAAACCAACCCCTACTGGGTTTATGAAAACTAAATCCTAAAGCTAATGGGTTTTCACCCGAAATACTCTAAGACATACTCTAAACACATATAATAGAACCTAAATAGAGCTTATATCATGGCACAATAGTGGTAAATATCAGGCCTTATCAGGAAACTACAAAAACCCTAACCGACTCTATAGATAAATCCAACCCCTAGTGGGTTTATGAAAGATAAAACCAACCCTTAGTGGGTTTATGAAAAGATAAAACCAACCCCTAGTGGGTTTATGAAATCTAAATCCTAAAGCTAATGGGTTTTCACCCGAAATACTCTAAGACATACTCTAAACACATATAATAGAACCTAAATAGAGCTTATATCATGGCAAAATAGTGGTAAATATCAGGCCTAATCTGGAAACTACAAAAACCCTAACCGACTCTATAGATAAATCCAACACCTATTGGGTTTATGAAAGATAAAACCAACTCTTAGTGAGTTTATGAAAAGATAAAACCAACCCCTAGTGGGTTTATGAAATCTAAATCCTAAAGCTAATGGGTTTTCACCCGAAATACTCTAAGACATACTCTAAACACATATAATAGAACCTAAATAGAGCTTATATCATGGAACAATAGTGGTAAATATCAGGCCTTATCACGAAACTACAAAAACCCTAACCGACTCTATAGATAAATCCAACCCCTAGTGGGTATATGAAAAGATAAAACCAACCCCTAGTGGGTTTTTGAAAAGATAAAACCAATCCCTAGTGGTTTTAAGAAATCTAAATCCTAAAGCTAATGGGTTTTCACCCGAAATACTCTAAGACATACTCTAAACACATATAATAGAACCTAAATAGAGCTTATATCATAGCACAATAGTGGTAAATATCAGGCCTTATCAGGAAAATACAAAAACCCTAACCGACTCTATAGGTAAATCCAACCCCTAGTGGGTTTATGAAAAAATAAAACCAACCCTTAGTGGGTTTATGAAAAGATAAAACCAACCCCTAGTGGGTTTATGAAAAAGATAAAACCAACCCCTAGTGGGTTTATGAAATCCTAATCATAAAGCTAATGAGTTTTTACCCGAAATACTCTAAGACACACTTTAAACACATATAATATAACCTAAATAGAGCTTATATCATGGCACAATAATGGAAAATATCAGGCCTTATAAGGAAACTACAAAAACCCTAACCGACTCTATAGATAAATCCAACCCCAAGTGGGTTTATGAAAAGATAAAACCAACCCTTAGTGGGTTTATGAAAAGATAAAACCAACCCCTATTGGGTTTACGAAATCTATATCCTAAAGCTGAGGGGTTTACACCCGAAATACTCTAAGAAATACTCCAAACACATATAATAGAAATTAAATAAAGCTTATATCATGGCACAATAGTGGTAAGCAGGCCTTATTAGGAAACTACAAAAACCCTAACTGACTCTATAGATAAATCCAACCCCTTGTGGGTTTATGAAAGATAAAACCAACCCTTAGTGGGTTTATTAAAAGATAAAACCAACCCCTAATGGGTTTATGAAATCGAATCCAAAGCTAATGGGTTTTCACCCAAAATACTCAAGACATAATCTAAGCACAATAATAGAACCTAAATAGAGCTTATATCATGGCACAATAGTGGTAATATCAGGCCTTATATCACGAAACTACAAAAACCTAACCGACTCTATAGATAAATCAAACCCCTAGTGGGGCTTATGAAAAGATAAACCAAACCCTTAGTGGGTTTATGAAAAGATAAAACAAACCCCTAGTGGGTTTATGAAATCTAAATCTAAAGCTAAATGGGTTTTCACCGAAATACTCTAAGACATAACTTTAAACACATATAATAGAACCTAATAGAGGCTTATATCATGGCACAATAGTGGTAAACATCAGGGCCTTTCAGGAACTACAAAAACGCTAACCGACTCTATTGATTAAATCCCAACCCCTAGTGGGTTTATGAAAAAGATAAAACCAACCTTAGTGGGTTTATGAAAAGATAAAACCAACCCCTAGTGGGTTTATGAAATCTAAATCCTAAAGCTAATGGGTTTCACCCGAAATACTCTAAGACATACTCTAAACACATATAATAGAACCTAAATAGAGCTTATATCATGCACAATAGTGGTAAATATCAGGCCTTATCTGGAAACTACAAAAACCCTAACCGACTCTATAGATAAATCCAACCCTAGTGGGTTTATGAAAGATAAAACCAACCCTTAGTGGGTTTATGAAAAGATAAAACCAACCCCTAGTGGGTTTATGAAATCTAAATCCTAAAGCTAATGGGTTTTCACCCAAAATACTCAAGACATAATCTAAGCACATATAATAGAACCTAAATAGAGCTTATATCATGGCACAATAGTGGTAAATATCAGGCCTTATCACGAAACTACAAAAACCCTAACCGACTCTATAGATAAATCAAACCCCTAGTGGGCTTATGAAAAGAATTAAAACCAACCCTTAGTGGGTTTATGAAAGATTAAAACCAACCCCTAGTGGGTTTATGAAATCTAATCCTAAAGCTAATGGGTTTTCACCCGAAATACTCTAAGAAATACTCTAAACACATATAATAGAAACCTAAATAAGAGCTTATATCATGGCACAATAGTGGTAAATATCAGGGCCTTATCAGGAAACTACAAAAACCCTAACTGACTCTATAGATAAATCCAACCCCTAGTGGGTTTATGAAAAATAAAACCAACCCTTAGTGGGTTTATTGAAAAAGATAAAACCAACCCCTAGTGGGTTTTGAAAATCTAATCCTAAAGCTAATGGGTTTTCACCCGAAATACTCTAAGACATACTCTAAACACATATAATAGAACCTAAATAAGCTTTATATCATGGCAAATAGTGGTAAATATCAGGCCTTATCAGGAAACTACAAAAACCCTAACCGACTCTATGGATAAATCCAACCCCTAGTGGGTTTATGAAAAGATAAAACCAACCCTTAGTGGGTTTATGAAAATATAAAACCAAACCCCTAGTGGGTTTATGAAATCTAATCCTAAAGCTAATGGGTTTTCACCCAAAATACTCTAAGACATACTCTAAACACATATAATAGAACCTAAATAGAGCTTATATCATGGCACAATAGTGGTAAATATCAGGCCCTTATCAGGAAACTACAAAAACCCTAACGACTCTATAGATAAATCCAACCCCTAGTGGGTTTATGAAAGATAAAACCAACCCTTAGTGGGTTTATGAAAAGATAAAACCAACCCTAGTGGGTTTATGAAATCTAAATCCTAAAGCTAATGGGTTTTCACCCAAATACTCTAAGACATAATCTAAACACATATAATAGAACCTAAATAGAGCTTATATCATGGCACAATAGTGGTAAATATCAGGCCTTATCAGGAAACTACAAAAACCCTAACTGACTCTATAGATAAATCCAACCCTAGTGGGTTTATGAAGATAAACCAAACCCTTAGTGGGGTTTATGAAAAGATAAAACCAACCCCTAGTGGGTTTTATGAAATCTAAATCCTAAAGCTAATGGGTTTTCACCCGAAATACTCTAAGACATACTCTAAACACATATAATAGAACCTAAATAGAGCTTATATCATGGCACAATAGTGGTAAATATCAGGCCTTATCACGAAACTACAAAAACCCTAACCGACTCTATAGATAAATCCAACCCCTAGTGGGCTTATGAAAGATAAAACCAACCCTTAGTGGGTTTATGAAAGATAAAACCAACCCCTTAGTGGGTTTATGAAATCTAAATCCTAAAGCTAATGGGTTTTCACCCGAAATACTCTAAGACATACTCTAAACACATATAATAGAACCTAAATAGAGCTTATATCATGGCACAATAGTGGTAAATATCAGGCCTTATCAGGAAATACAAAAACCCTAACCGACTCTATAGATAAATCAACCCCTAGTGGGCTTATGAAAAGATAAAACCAACCCTTAGTGGGTTTATGAAAAGATAAAACCAACCCCTAGTGGGTTTATGAAATCTAAATCCTAAAGCTAATGGGTTTTCACCCGAAATACTCTAAGACATACTCTAAACACATATAATAGAACCTAAATAGAGCTTATATCATGGCACAATAGTGGTAAATATCAGGCCTTATCAGAAAACTACAAAAACCCTAACCGACTCTATAGATAAATCAACCCTAGTGGGTTTTATGAAAAGATAAAACCAACCTTAGTGGGTTTATGAAAGATAAAACCAACCCCTAGTGGGTTTATGAAATCTAAATCCTAAAGCTAATGGGTTTTCACCCGAAATACTCTAAGACATACTCTAAACACATATAATAGAACTAAATAGAGCTTATATCATGGCACAATAGTGGTAAAATATCAGGCCTTATCAGGAAACTACAAAAACCCTAACCGACTCTATAGATAAATCCAACCCCTAGTGGGTTATGAAAAGATAAAACCAACCCTTAGTGGGTTTATGAAAAGATAAAACCAACCCCTAGTGGGTTATGAAATCTAAATCCTAAAGCTAATGGGTTTTCACCCAAAATACTCAAGACATAATCCTAAACACATATAATAGAACCTAAATAGAGCTTATATCATGGCACAATAGTGGTAAATATCAGGCCTGTATCAGAAACATACCAAAAACCACTAACCGACTCTATAGATAAATCCAACCCCTAGTGGCTTATGAAAGATAAACCAAACCCTTAGTGGGTTTATGAAAAGATAAAACCAACCCCTAGTGGGTTTATGAAATCTAAATCCTAAAGCTAATGGGTTTTCACCCGAAAATACTCTAAGACATACTCTAAACACATTATAATAGAACATAAATAGAGCTTATATCATGGCACAATAGTGGTAAATATCAGGCCTTATCAGGAAATTACAAAAACCTAACCGACTCTATAGATAAATCCAAACCCCTAGTGGTTTATGAAAAGATAAAACCAACCCTTAGTGGGTTTATGAAAAAATAAAACCAACCCCTAGTGGATTTATGAAATCTTAAATCCTAAAGCTAATGGGTTTTCACCCCGAAATACTCTAAGACACACTCTAAACACATATAATAGAACCTAAAATAGAGCTTATATCATGGCACAATAGTGGTAAATATCAGGTCTTATCAGAAAACTACAAAAACCCTAACCGACTCTATAGATAAATCCAACCCTAGTGGGTTTATGAAAAGATAAAACCAACCCTTAGTGGGTTTATTAAAAGATAAAACCAACCCCTAGTGGGTTTATGAAATCTAATCCTAAAGCTAATGGGTTTTTCACCTGAAATACTCTAAGACATACTCTAAACACATATAATAGAACCTAAATAGAGCTTATATCATGGCACAATATTGGTAAATATCAGGCCTTATCAGGAAACTACAAAAACCCTAACCGACTCTATAGATAAATCCAACCCCTAGTGGGTTTATGAAAAGATAAAACCAACCCTTAGTGGGTTTATGAAAAGATAAAACCAACCCTAGTGGGTTTATGAAATCTAATCCTAAAGCTAATGGTGTTTCACCCAAATACTCAAGACATAATCTAAACACATATAATAGAACCTAAATAGAGCTTATATCATGGCACAATAGTGGTAAATATCAGGCCTTATCAGGAAACTACAAAAACCCTAACCGACTCTATAGATAAATCCAAACCCCTATTGGGTTTATGAAAAGATAAAACCAACCCTTAGTGGGTTTATGAAAATATAAACAACCCCTAGTGGGTTTATGAAACTAAATCCTAAAGCTAAGGGTTTCACCCGAAATACTCTAAGACATACTCTAAACACATATAATAGAACCTAAATAGAGCTTATATCATGGCACAATAGTGGTAAATATCAGGCCTTATCAGGAAACTACAAAAACCCTAACCGACTCTATAGATAAATCCAACCCCTAGTGGGTTTATGAAAAGATAAAACCAACCCTTAGTGGGTTTATGAAAAGATAAAACCAACCCTAGTTGGTATATGAAATCTAAATCCTAAAGCTAATGGGTTTTCACCCGAAATACTCTAAGACATACTCTAAACACATATAATAGAACCTAAATAGAGCTTATATCATGGCACAATAGTGGTAAATATCAGGCCTTATCAGGAAAATACAAAAACCCTAACCGACTCTATAGATAAATCCAACCCCTAGTGGGTTTATGAAAAATAAAACCAACCCTTAGTGGGTTTATGAAAAGATAAAACCAACCCCTAGTGGGTTTATGAAATCTAATCCTAAAGCTAATGGGTTTTCACCCAAAATACTCTAAGACATACTTTAAACACATATAATAGAACCTAAATAGAGCTTATATCATGGCACAATAGTGGTAAATATCAGGCCTTATCAGGAAACTACAAAAACCCTAACCGACTCTATGGATAAATCCAACCCTAGTGGGTTTATGAAAAGATAAAACCAACCCTTAGTGGGTTTATGAAAAGATAAAACCAACCCCTAGTGGGTTTATGAAATCTAATCCTAAAGCTAATGGGTTTTCACCCGAAATACTCTAAGACATACTCTAAACACATATAATAGAACCTAAATAGAGCTTATATCATGGCACAATAGTGGTAAATATCAGGCCTTATCTGGAAACTACAAAAACCCTAACCGACTCTATAGATAAATCCAACCCCTAGTGGGTTTATGAAAAGATAAAACCAACCCTTAGTGGGTTTATGAAAAGATAAAACCAACCCCTAGTGGGTTTATGAAATCTAAATCCTAAAGCTAATGGGTTTTCACCCGAAATACTCAAGACATACTCTAAACACATATAATAGAACCTAAATAGAGCTTATATCATGGCACAATAGTGGTAAATATCAGGCCTTATCAGGAAAATACAAAAACCCTAACCGACTCTATAGATAAATCCAACCCCTAGTGGGCTTATGAAAAGATAAAACCAACCCTTAGTGGGTTTATGAAAAGATAAAACCAACCCCTAGTGGGTTTATGAAATCTAAATCCTAAAGCTAATGGGTTTTCACCCGAAATACTCTAAGACATACTCTAAACACATATAATAGAACCTAAATAGAGCTTATATCATGGCACAATAGTGGTAAATATCAGGCCTTATCAGGAAACTACAAAAACCCTAACCGACTCTATAGATAAATCCAACCCCTAGTGGGTTTATGAAAAGATAAAACCAACCCTTAGTGGGTTTATGAAAAGATAAAACCAACCCCTAGTGGGTTTATGAAATCTAAATCCTAAAGCTAATGGGTTTTCACCCGAAATACTCTAAGACATACTCTAAACACATATAATAGAACCTAAATAGAGCTTATATCATGGCACAATAGTGGTAAATATCAGGCTTATCAGGAAACTACAAAAACCCTAACCGACTCTATAGATAAATCCAACCCCTAGTGGGTTTATGAAAAAGATAAAACCAACCCTTAGTGGGTTTATGAAAAGATAAAACCAACCCCTAGTGGGTTTATGAAATCTAAATCCTAAAGCTAATGGGTTTTCACCCAAAATACTCAAGACATACTCTAAACACATATAATAGAACCTAAATAGAGCTTATATCATGGCACAATAGTGGTAAATATCAGGCCTTATCACGAAACTACAAAAACCCTAACCGACTCTATAGATAAATCCAACCCCTAGTGGGCTTATGAAAAGATAAAACCAACCCTTAGTGGGTTTATGAAAAGATAAAACCAACCCTATGTGGGTTTATGAAATCTAAATCCTAAAGCTAATGGGTTTTCACCCGAAATACTCTAAGACATACTCTAAACACATATAATAGAACCTAAATAGAGCTTATATCATGGCACAATAGTGGTAAATATCAGGCCTTATCAGGAAAATACAAAAACCCTAACCGACTCTATAGATAAATCCAACCTCTAGTGGGTTTATGAAAAGATAAAACCAACCCTTAGTGGGTTTATGAAAAGATAAAACCAACCCCTAGTGGGTTTATGAAATCTTAATCCTAAAGCTAATGGGTTTTCACCCGAAAATACTCTAAG
>CAJHQP010012917.1:0-10691 GCA_905132765.1 Moricandia arvensis | reverse complement strand
ATTGCCTTTTTATAACCTTAATTGGTTTCTCTTCTGATTATATTTAAAGAGTTCTAAAGATATTTTTTAAATACTAATAATTTTTTATGTATGTAATATACGACCACGAAATTATGTATATTACTATTTTATTTAAAATTCATATCCCTGATCTGCTTTGCTTTTGAATTATTTAAAGTGTGAAATATTTTTGTTTTTCAATATATCATTAAAGGAAGTTACAAATAGTAATGTAAAGTCGTAAATCATGTAACTTCTAATCACTAATATATCATTGACGCAAATCACATCCTACATGGCTAGAAGTTGTCTTAGTTGTGTCCAAACTGGGCTTTATAAATTTGGGGCTGGGTCTTTAGTCTGATGCTCTGCAGGCAGCTGCTTCTCTCGAGAAGGTAGCTCAAGAATGCATCAAGAAGACGTTTGGCTGGATCTTCAGTCTAGGCAGAGAGATCCATTAAGGTCCATACTATACAACACATCGCACCACAGAGAATAAGAGAGATTGGGTTCTCTAGCCAAACGCAAAGAGGGGCCTTCTGTCTTTGAGAAGATCACTCACTCTAAAATAAATTAAGATTTCTCTTTTGTATTCGCAAAATGATTTCCCAAATTGATACTGAAGCCAGAACATTCAATAAACATAACTCTAGTTTCCATATCGGATGCTTTCAAGTTTCTACATACAGTATAAACTTTTGTTGTGAGATATCTCGATTACAAAGCAACAACTCAATCAACATAACTGCAGAATCTTGGAAGATTTATTGTTACTTATCCTCAAGCGAAAAAGTTTGAAACTTGAAGCAGACATGCAAATGATACACTTGAATAAAATATGATATGAAAAGAATGTCATAGGTTACATTACATGTTTTCTTTTGGTGGCTGTATTTCTTGAAGTTGAAGGAGCAGTCCCAGGATGGCTGTTGATCCTCTTTGGAGGTAGATTCCTTTCACCATAAGAGTTGCTTCTTGAAGCTGAAGGAGTAGTCCCAGGAAGGCTGTTGATCCTCTTTGGAGGTAGATTTCCATCACCACTTCTTGAAGTTGAAGGCGGATTCGCGGATAGGCCGGTCCTCTTTGGAGCAGAAATACTAGACAAGCCATAATTTGGTCAATGGAGTTAGGAAACCGATCAAAGGTTAGAGGATAAAGCATTGCATCGATAGATAAAGTCATAGAGGTGTCCGAAATACTATTTGCTACTTAAACTCTTTTGGATCGTGTTCCTTTTAACTGCAGAGAGATTATTCACTTCTTTGCCACAAGAGTTGCTTCTTGAAGTTGATGGCAAGTTTGCAGATAAGCCGGTCCTTTTTAAAGGAGAACTACTAGACAATGCAGAGTTTTGTAAAAAAGTAAGAGAACTGATCAATGGTTTGGATAAAAACGAATGTGGTTCAATAGATGGAGACTGTTACCCTGAAACTCTTTTGTACTGTGTTCCTCTTAATTGCATTGAGATTCTTCACTTCTTGACTGTAATCAATACCATCAGGAAAGGGTTAACAACTAAATATACTGTCTAAGAGGGTAAAATTTAGAAAGGCTTGAGATTGTACATTGTTAAGGTAAGGATCTGTTACCTTTTAAAACATCTAGTTTGGCCTTCTTCATGATGTTGCTCTTTACATTCGAAAGATTGTACCTGATCCACTATTACCTGCAAATAAACCGTTCCACAAAACAATTTTGAAGAATGGTGAAATCAACTCATGAATGAAGCATATTGTACCAGATGATTCAAAAGAATAACATAGATGTTACCCCAGAAGGATTTTTTCATTGGAGGAGCTTTTGCGCAGAGCTTAGTTTGACGACTTTGTTTCCCTGATATTAGAATTTGGTTAAATAACATGCTTCTCGTGATGGATCTACGGCGCCATAACAGATAATTGATAAGCAAAAGATCATACTTGCATCTTCATTCTTGTAAACGTTGCTTCAGTCGATCAACAGCTTCTTCTCATCTTCTTCCACAACTTTCATCTTTGCCTGCATGCACCCAACCACAACCCTATATCTTTAAGCATCTCAACACTTCTAAAGACTTGAAAGAAACAAAACCAACCCTCATATAACTCTCTCCACTTAAAATTCACTTTACTCCGCTCCATCTTCTCCATAACAAAACTCAAGTTCTTAGCACCATACTGCTTCTCATAAAACCTCTTCCAAAACTCATTGGTCACTGGACTAAGATCCGTGTCCTAACAACAAAAGAAAAACACATAACTTAAGATAGGAAACCGTCAAACAACATACAATACAACAGTTAAACAATCTTACAGGAGTAGAATCCTCTATATGCATCAGCTGTTCTAACGTACAGTGCTGCAGAATCTTCTCAAGGAGCTGAAAATCAACCCCACCAACGTATCCAATGTACGTACATTATCAATAGCTAACCTAAGGCATAGATCAACAAGCGAAGGTGGTTTCTTGGAGAGCCTCTCAAGCAACATATCAGCTTCTCTTTCCATAGTCTACCATCAACAAAAAAAGACAAACACTTTCAATTGTGGAGTCATCAAGCTTCATAGAATCTTATACAGAAAGGTCTCAGCTTGATGATTAAAAATCCAAATCTAGATTCCAAGGATATGATTTGATCCAATCAATTTCGAATTATAACAATCCAATTCCAAATCGAAAAAGTAATAGAGAGGAGAATCGAAGACTGACCCACGAAGGAATTAGGTTTAGAATCTCCTCGGCGATCGGAGAGACGTTTCCTCTTCTCCGAAGAAGATGGATAGCGGTTAGCAGACGCCCGGGGATAACTCACAACAATGATGATGAAACCTTTTGTGTAAGAAAAACAAATTCTAGAATAACGCGACTTTCTAAACTCGCGTTTCAAAATCACGACTGTGGATCTCAATCCCGTTTTAAATCACGACTGTACGGTAAGTTAGTTTTACGCTAGGTTGCACGGAAGTTTCGTTGGACATGCGCTTCCCACTTCGAAACCGGAATTAGAATCTTGTGGAGCTTACGGAATCTCGATTCTAAGCATTTCTAAAATATTATATTTAAAAATACATTGAAAACTTACGAATATGTTTTAGAATCATATTTTCATTTTAAAAACACAATATCATAAATAAAATAAAAATCGTGTGTTTTATTTTTATATAAAATCTAAAATTTAATAGTATTAATGTAGTGATAATAAATATATAAACAACTAAAACTAATATTATAAACTATAAATTATCTTTATACACTATATTTTTAATTAGAGATATATCATACATATTCTTATCAGTTACTTATAATATATTAAAAATAATTATTTGTATAAGATTTTTTTATAAATTAATTTATCTATATTTTCACAATTACAATATAAAATTATTTAATTTAAGTGAATAAATGTTTTATTTTAATTCGAGTGATATAATTTTTAGTCATATAGTATTTTATATTTTTTAATATTTTAGTATATATATATATATATGTATATTTACATATAGGTTTTCATTCAACACAGTTTCGCTTTCTAATTTTTTTAAAAAAAAATTTCACTTCTACGCTTCCATACGGTTTTGTTTCCGTGTACCCGTTTCCGATCCTATATAACATAGGTTTTACCGACTCACATACCCGTCTATTGCGACTTTAGTCATACGATGTGGTTATGTTCTGCGAAGCGGATTCCCTGATACGACGTTGTCTCATAGTTTTTTAGTATTGGTCAGAATGTTTGTTGAAGGTTAACTAAGCACTGGTTATATATGATATTTAGTTTGATTTATCATAATCAGATTACATAAAAAAACGAATTACTCGTATCAACATTAAACACAAAAATATTTGTAACTAATGTTATTAATTTTAGAAACTATTTAGATGTGAAGGAATATATAAATCTCGTTTTCTAATATTAAATTTAAGGAAGATATATATTAGACATGGGACTTATCCAAAATTATACTAAATAAATCTCCTATTGTATATATATATGTATTAGACAAAGACTATCACAATAAGAGTCATTATTCATCAAATCAGGATTTACACAAGAATTGGTTGAAGTTTTGGATCGCTAACGTCATGGATACATCACCATATGAAGACAAAGTGAGAGTGTTGTTTCGAGTAATGGTTGTGTTAACTGTCATGGTTATCCTTTTCGGCTCTTATTTATGTGTTAAAGCTTGTTCGGTGATGTCTTCTAGCCAAAAAATTGAAAAAAGATCGTGCATCTGAATTAGAATCCACGGGCTGAATAATGATCAAGGTCAAGCACTAAGAAAAAATAGTGTTTATGAATTAGGCTTTTAGTTACTTTTTGTTGAAACTCTTTTTGGTTATATATGTGGATTTTAAATATCTGTTGATTAATTATTTAGCGTTTTTATTGTTGTTAACGTGTTTGCTACTATTTGTTTAAAAATAAAATCTGTCAGATATTATCAATCATTGTGTGGTTATATATTTCTCTTTCAGAAATTTCTCTTTAGATATTATTATAAGTAAAAATATATATTTCGAACTAGCTAACACTACCAACAATCTGTACAATATACGTATGCAACTGCTTATGGGATTTTTGGTTTGTTAGTTTCTTGTAACTAAATAAACTAAAATGTAACTCTTTTCTGGTCATCATTTTTCATTTTCAATGGAGTTAATTATTTATTATATTTTGCCTTTAAAATATAAAAAAAACTAAAACCAAATTTATATCATGATCAAAATCTACAAAAGCATGATATCTCTACAATATTATCTAAGTGTATTTAAATTAATTTTTATGAATGTTAATTACAATGTTACCCTTAATGAATCAAATATATTTGATTGCCATTATTAAAAAACTATTTTTAGTTTAAATTTACCTTTCTTTATATTTTAATTTATTTAATTTCCTTTTTATATTTCAAATAATATATGTAATACAAAAATATTTCTAAATTTAAAACATTTTTATACTTAATCTAATTTTATAAATAGGAAAGTTTACAAAATAATCTTGATATTAATGTAAAATAGTGGCTCTTTTAAAATTTATGTTTATATCTTTTATGCAACTTCGATCATCACTTTATTTTTTAAAATTTTATCTATAAAATAAACATATACCAAATAATGAAAAAAATTAAAAACATACTTACACATCTAAGATAAAGGACCAACCTTATACAATGAATACAAATAATTTATTTGGATAAATTAGATTAAAAATAATTGTACTTTATAAGAAGGAATATATATGTAGCACATTGTACCCACAAGATGAATAACTGAACCAATCTCTTATATCCAAATCAAAAATTAACAAAAAATAAAATTCTCAATTAGTGTTATAGAGATATGAACCAACTATTATAATAAATTTCTTTTGTATAACTTATATATATAGATATGCATGAAGGTCTCAAAAGACTATCGTTGTTATATACATTTATGTAAATTTGAATTTATCAACGATTTTAGTTTGTTTTATTTTATTTATTCTTAAATAACATAAATTAAATTATACATAATCACACTAAAAT
Source organism: Moricandia arvensis (assembly GCA_905132765.1). Classification (NCBI taxonomy): domain Eukaryota; kingdom Viridiplantae; phylum Streptophyta; class Magnoliopsida; order Brassicales; family Brassicaceae; genus Moricandia; species Moricandia arvensis. The sequence continues at coordinate 5,181 of CAJHQP010012917.1, read as the reverse complement.
ATATTTATAAATATAAGACTAGAATCAAATTAAATGTAAATCATAATATTTATCAAAATTTTTAATATATAGAACAAAACTATTATTGTTAAATCGAAAAAGTAAATGTTATGTAATATTATCCAAATAATAAGTAAACAGTAAAGCCAAATCATATGTCTAAACTAAAATATGTAATATTATTTAAAATAAACCAATGACAATATAAATTAAAAAACTAAAATAAATATTAATAAGTTGTTACCAATATATATACTTTGTAATATTTATACTGGTGCATGTGCACGGAAATCCCTTAGTATCGACATACTTAAGGTGCTAAGAGTATCCTCAATAGGGAATTCTAGTATTGGGGTTCTCAAAATACACACACATATATATATCATAATTAAATACTAATATTAATATATACATACATATATATGTATTTTGAGAACTTTCGGAGCTATGACTCCCCATTAAGGATGTTATAATAAAATCTCACATTTACCAATAAAAATTAGTCTCATCATTTTAATGTAAAACCCATATATTTTAAAACATAAAAACTTCCAAAATAACTATATTTCATAAGAAATAGTATGTTATAAATGTTTAAAATGGTTTCTTAAAAAAATAATTTGTACTTTTATATTATATCATTTCATATAATAAGTTTGGTTATTTGGATCCTCATATTGGGTTTGGGTTAGTTTCTTTTAGGTATGGGTACTTAAGGTTCCGGATATTTGGATCTAGTTAAGTACTTGAATTTTCTTAATTCAGGTTTAGGCCAATTCTTTTCGAGTTCAGAATTGGTTCGGTCTACAAATAAAATATATATAGAATACATGTAATTTTAGCTACATAACAGATTTTGGTCGTTTCGAGCTTTTAGAATCAGAAAAAGAGTTGAAATACCCGAACATCGAATTTAATCGAAATCCATCATAATTATCTAAAATTTTGCATAATAACCAAACAAACAGTAGTAATTGAAATTAAATATTTTAACTCTAAATTTGACATTTGAAGTTTCATAATATTGAAATTTAAAAAAATAATAATAATGAAGATTTCAAACAAAACATACAACTTAACTATCAATCAAAATATAAAAATATACCAATGGAGTTATAGTTTTAGATATTTATATTTTTTATGTCCGGTATGAAATGGATCTTATAAGATTGGGTCTACTCGGATTAGTTTCTTTCGGTACAGTTTTTGATTAGAATTTTTTTGGATCTAACCATATACTTTAAAAAAATTCAGGTTTACATAGAATATTTCAGAATGGTTCCCATAGGATATCTGTTTCGAGTGAAATGCAGATGACTATTATAAATATTAAAGAATTGAAGTGAAAGATAGAGAGTTTTTGAACTTGTGCTTACAGATGTCGTTAGTAATTTAAAAGTTTTCATTTTCTGTAAAATTAATTTTTGAAAAGGAGCAGTTGTGTTTTTTTCTTTTGTCTGTTTCTAAGAGGCATCAGCAATGGGGGTGCTTAGTGGGGTGCTTAAGCAGTGGGGCCCACTAGCACCCCCTAAACAAGTGCTTAAAATTCTCAAATAAGCACCTATTTTCTTCTGGTTCTTGCATTGTTCATGGGTCTCACTGACACGTGGCGACCCGTGATGCGTTTACTTTTAATTTTTTTCTTTTTTAAAAAAAAAATCAGAAAAAAAAGAACAAGCACCAATTTGGGTGTTGGGTTGCTGATGGTCTAAGACACGTGGCTTACTATTCTTGCTCCAAGACTATGTGCCAAGATTGCTGATTTTGTACGTCCCTGAGAAACGCAGACGCTGTACGGAAAGAGTGAGCTGGAAAAAAAGTGTGTTGACCAGAGGAGGAAGGAACAAAGAAAGAATCAGTTTCTCTCGAGAAGAAGACGAAGCAAACCGTGACGTTACTTAGAAGAGCTAAGGAACCATGACAGGGAAGAATACAGACTCCGTTGCTCCACCTTCACCCGGTTTTTGTTAACTTTGCATGTTTTGTGAAGTCCAGATCTGAAATGTATCGTTTGGTTGTTGTTACATGTTGACTTTGTTGTGAACTACACATATTTGATATGTATTTTTCTACTTGTTGAATGTTTTTTATGTTGTAAGTAGCAAAGATTTGAAACGTTCTTTGCTTTGTTGCATGTTTGATTAGTCTCTGAAATACACAGATTTGATAGATAGAGATCCAAAATTCATCGTTATGCTTGTTTTGTGAAGTAGGAAGATCCAAAATCTATCGCTCTGCTTGTTGCATGTTGGTTCTGTTGTGTCCTTCTGATTTTGCTGAATGTTGATTCTGTTGTTGAGTGTACTTAAGATCCAATCTATGCGTTTTGAGTGTTGCATGTTGATTATGTTTTCAAGTGCAGCATTGCATTGTTGGTCGCAACTTTGGTTGGACTTCACTTAGTTTGTTTCTGTGTTTTTATTCTAGACTTGTTAATTAATAGTGAGTTACGTTAGATCAATTGTTTTGCTTGGACATGTTGTTCTTCTTCCTGCTTAGCATAAGTTTGGTCAGTGACATGTGTGTTTAAATGATTAAGATTCTGGTACCTAACTAGTTAGGTCCTGAAATCCTCTGAAGCACTTAATTAACTTTACTCTGCAGTAATGAACATTTGGTCTGGATCTTATATCTGCTTCATCTTGCCTTGTTCGTATCTTAAATAGGTGTTAAGTCTTTGTGTGTGTGTTTTGAATAATTACGTTTACTATATAATCGTAGTACTACCACACCTTAGGCACACAGTTCTTGGATTTGATGATTATCTGAAATGTATCTTCTTTTTGTTATATGTGTGAAGTTCAAAGACTCGATGCATTGAAGAAGAGGACACAATTGCTTGCTAAAGGGGCTAAGGCTGTGAGTACATCACTTGCGGTTGTAAGGAGAATCAAGAAAGAGTTAGAGAATGAGCTTATCATCTGCGATGATGATACTCTCAAGTATCTGGAAAGCATGAAGGACGAGGAAAACAAGCTCAGAGTTACGTTTGTAACGTTAAGCGGTGAATTAGACAGTGAAGTACATCATGTCGAAGCAGAGATTTCAAAACTGGAGAACAAAATGACAGAGGTTGAAGTGGAACTCATGGGAAGAAACTCCAACCTTGGAATGCAACTCAAGGAACTCAATGAAGATCAGGTGGAACTTGAGAAGAAAAATTCAGAGCTTGAGTTGGAACTCAAGGAGCTTAATGGAGAGAAAGTGGAACTAGAGAAGAGGAATTTAGGTCTGGAGTCACAAATCAATAAGCTTAAAGAAGAGAAGATGGAACTCAGTGAGAGAAGTTCATATCTTGAGTTGCAACTCAATGATATCAAAGAAGATAAGGTGGAACTTGAACTGAAACTCAAGAACCAAAGAAACACTTGATATCTGAAAAGAAAGTGGAAGAAAGAAGATAAACTTCTTCGAGTTAGAAATGAAACCCTCACTAATCAGAAAAACAATCTTGAAAAGGTGACTTAACAATTGTTTATCTTATTCAATTAAGCCCAGGGCTAATACAATTCTCAATGATATGATTCTTTTCACTATTCAGGTTGTGAAAAAGCTGCTAAAGGAAAAGGAAGAAGCGTTGTTGTCAGGGAATGCAAATGAAGAACAGGTTCACAGTTGTTAAACAATCACTATGCTTTCATATATTGACTGATTTGTAAACATGTTCACTTCTTTCAGAATGTGCCTCCACTGAAGAACTTGGTTGATAGACTTCCCAACACAATGAAGACTATTTTAGCTCCAAAAGGAAGCATCACAGGGGATGAATTTGGAATGTTCATGGGAGGATTCATCAACATCGCTGCATATATTGTGACTCGTGCAAACAAAAAAATGGGAATCACAGCAATGAGTGCACTTGCATCATTAATGAGTCTCATGATAAGTACAATGTTCAATAACATTGTAACTTACATACTGACTGTAAGTGAGGTTTCTCTACATATTTAAGCTTTGATATTGTATAAATATTTACTTATTTTAATTGTTGGTGTCGGTTTAAGAGTAATTGCCTGATAATGAAATACGTTTTGAGTAGCTTAAACGGAAGGATCTAAAAGGTCGTTATAGTTTTGTTCTGCACTTTCTTTAGAATTTAATATTCATCTGAGGACTGTTGTTTTATGAGTTTTGCATGTGTTAACTTGACACTGTATCAAACTCTGCAGGTGCAAAATGACCAGCCCAGTGCAGTTACTGCTCTCACGTCTCTGCCTTGGATCATGCTAGGAGGTGCTCTACCTATTGCTATCGGTGGTTTTATCCCAAGTTGGGGTATAAGGGCCATCGTTACAGGAACTGTAACCTTGGTCCTTAAGATCACATTTGCAGTATTTTTGGTGGTCAGTTACAAGTTCAAAGACATATGGATGTTTGTTTGTCTTCTTAGGCGTGGTAGGGATGGCTATAGCAGCAGGTGTTCCGGAGCTTCTTGAGTGGATAGTGAAGCTTTCAATCCAATAGGTTCCTCTGAGCATTTGAGCCTTCTCTTTTATATTGTTGTTAAATCAGACTCCTTAGTTATCTGTCTCTCTGCAATTTCTGTAATAATCTTCAAGATTTTTTGTTAACTGAAGCTTTTAGAACCCAAAGACCATTTAATGTTCCAGTCTATTCTCCTTATGTATTACATTATGCATTTTATGCTAATGATGATGATGGCTATAGACTGATTGGAATGACCATGTTGCCAACAAGAGGCTTGAATATAGATCCACAAACACCAAACACATAAACATAGTCGGCCTCTAACCTCTTGGCTCTAGTCACTGGAACTACCATCAGTGGAGATAAAAGTATCATAATACTGCCAACAAATAGCAGGAAAAAACCACATTGGATACTGAATACTGAAACATACAAATGTATAAAGATCATGTGGATGCACATCCTTACTTAGAGGCTAGCATCACTGCATGGTGATGCTTCTCTGCCTATAACAAAAGCAAAAGATACTCTTGGCTTGAGTGATGACGGCCACTTAAGCACATAGGAGTTAAGTAATTGAAGAATCACATACTCTAAGGACACGCAAATGATGAGAACACATTATATATTAGATTTTGGATTAGAAACTCCACCTGTGGTTCTGATTTGATTCAAAGGTCATGATATACTTGAATAATAGAAGCACTTTCCTTAGACAAGATAAGACAAAATTTATGAACATGTACCTTGATA
>CAJHQP010012916.1:0-10701 GCA_905132765.1 Moricandia arvensis | reverse complement strand
GGAATGTCTTATATAAGACAAATAGAATAGAAATAAGGAAATATAACTTATGCAAAAATTAGAAAATAAGGAAGAATGGAAATCGGATGATTAATGCCTAAGGAATATGGAAACTAAATCAAATGCAACAAGAAAAGGCAAGTATGGTCCAATGGTTTGCAAGAGAATATTGACCCTCCGTTTAAGGAAAGTGGTCGAACAAATACCCTAACACACTCGGCAAGTAAGTGTTGCCAAACAAAACCCTAGTAAAACCCTAGATTAATATCAACTACAGCCGCAAATAACAACAACCTAATATTCTTCTTTTTTTTTTTGATTTTCGAATGCAACCAACAAATGCAATGAAGTGATACGTAAAAGAACAAGAAAGAAGTACAACCGAGTGTTTAGGAGCCCTTTTGGTTCTGATACCAAAATGTTACAGGCCGAGGTTTAGGTCACACGGGTGGTGCGATGGATGTGGGGATTTCCGGACGTGGTACGTACGGATGGGGCAGGGTGGTACGATGCGATGGGGTTGGTCCGGGGTTGCGATTGTACCTGAGAAACAAGAACCTTTTTATGAGTTTTTATGACTTAAAAGATGAACAAAATAAGCTAGATGATGATGATAAAAGACAAATGATTTTTATGGTTTTAGTTTAAGAATGCAATGATATTCTAGGGTGATATGTGATTGATGGATGAATCAAAAGAAAGGATAGAAGTATGGATCGATGGATCCTTGTTGCTGGACGTGTGCCTCTCTCAACAAGAACAAGGGATGATAGATGGAGTGAGGATGGGATTCGCCTTGTTGGACGTGTGTCTCTCCCAAGCTGAATCGGTGGATGGAATGGAATGAAGAATCGCCACAAGTTTGGTGATGAAAACTTGATAAGATTCGATCTCCTCCTAGGCTGGCTTCACACGCAGATTTAGAGAGAGAGAGGCTAGGGTTTCTTACTAGGGCAAACTGACTCATATATTAATAAGAAGGTAAAAATACAAGACCACTTATATGGGGTTTATATAGGCCCGATGTGGTTTGCCCTTCTAGGGGACTTGAAGCAAAACAACATGAAGTTCAATGCATAAAGGCCTAAACAACATATGGGCCGACTCCTTAGACTCTAAACAAGGCATAAACAATTGCCTTAACTTATTGGACTCGAAAATAAATAAAAGGACTTAACAATTTGCCCATAAGTCTTTAAAAATAGAAATTGCAACACAATTTAAAAATCACAAACCAAAAACAATAAACCGGTTAGAAATCAAAATGAAATCTTACCTGCTTACCTTTGTGGTCTAAGTGGATTACTCAGATGCTGGTTGGGTTGAGCTTGGGTCTTGACCAAGGTTGCAAACGGATATGATCAGACTGCCCCGGTTCTGGACGAGTGATTGGAATTGGGGTGTTCCTGCTTGGTCTTGAACCTCTACTGGACCATCTTGAATCTTCAGTTGAACCATCTCTTCAATAAGCACTTGGTCTTGCTCTTCTTGGTTTAGGATCTCTTGGACAGCCTTGGAGAATCCAGCTCTAATGACCTTGGCTCCGTTCCGGGTGGTTGGACCGTGTCGGATGATATGAACCTCTACTTGGATGGCCGCATCAAGCTCTGAGATTGAGTTGTACTCTTCTTCCTTAGTGAATTGTCAGGATTGATTTCATTTTGATTGTAAACACCATCACACTGATGGATTGAATGGGTTAACAATTTTTGTATCTCTGTTTATATCATTTTCATGGTAAACACAAACAAATGAATGAAAGAGCCAAAGAGAGTCAAAAAAAAAATTAATCTTTGAGTTCTCTTGCGCAAGTGATAAAGATGGAAAATTGTTGTAATAGTGTCATCCAAAAATCTTTTGAGACTAAAAGCATGTTAACATTATGTGGCTCTTAATTTTTTTTAATTGTCGCCAAGGAAATAATCATATAAAGAATAGTTTTAGGAAAGGACTCGAACCCAGTGCAAAGTAGGTCTCGAACATGTTTAACCACATGCAATCAAATCTCTACTATTTTGCAACCCCTTTTGGCCACACAATCTCTTTATGATTTCAGCAAATGCCATGTGTTTTACTCAAACAACACATTCTTGTTGTTACCTATAGTCTTATGTCTAATTTCACAGATGTAAAAAACTCATTTGTTTATTATTTTGAGCATAATCATTACTTCTTTATACTATTTGATACAGTTCCAATATTCTTTATTTATAATTTGTCTCTTTTGATTTTTTATACGAAATTTCCAAACAACAACTTTTTCTTCCAAATCCTTGATTTAAATATATATTCAACAGTTTACTAAGTTATTTAACTCATACAGGTGGAGTCTTGATATTGTCATTTATCTTTTAATACAATCCCTATATATTAATCCTGGAGCATTAGAACTTTTAAGTGTAGCCACGTGTCATCACCAGGATGATTCTCAGAATCCTTAGAAAAAGTTGGTCCATCTAATTATAGACTATACTTTATTAAATTAACATTCATATTGATTGGTAGTGCATAAAGGATATTTAACATTCTTTCCTTAAATAAAAAGCTACGGAATTACCTAATATGATTAACATATATGTGACAATTAATGTTTTGAATAATAAATATTTGATAATATATTTTGTATTCTTCATCCATTTTTTAATTTATATTATTAAAAATTAAACAATCACATTAACCATATAATAAAAATCTAAAAAAAATTCTTACATGTTTTATTATAAATTTTTAAAAACAACTATAAATTACTAAACAGTAAAAGCATTACAATCAAAATTTTGTGAACAATGTTTTATTTTTTTGCTATAAAAAGATACAATGATCATAATATCATACGAATATTAAGTATCATTTAATATATATTCAGATTAAATATATATATACTTTAATATTGTTTAAATTAAACTATATATCATATAAAATACATATATGTTAATTATATACTTAGATGGATCATTACAACATATTTTGGAATACATATGCCATTATAACATATTAATATATGAGCTATATATATTAATCTTGGAATATTAAAATCCTTAAAAGCAGTATTGAGAAATCTTATGTTATCACTACAATGAGAAATCTTATATATATTAATCATGGAGCTATATATACGAGTTTTTTTTGTAGTCACATGTTATCACTACAATGATTTTTAAAATCTTTTTAAAAATAAGTTAGTCCATTTAAATATATATTATACTTTTTATTAAACTAATTATCAGATTAGTTATTCGTGTATAAATGATAATTTTAATTCTTTTCTAAATAAAAGTTACAAAATTACCTAATATGATAATAAATATGTGACAATTAATGATTTTGAATAATAAAGATTATCAAGTATTCTTCATCATTTTTTAATTTATATTATTAAAAAATTAAACAATCACATTAACCATATAATAAAAAACCTAAAACAAATTCTTACATGTTATATTATAAATTTTTAAAAACAACTATAAATTACTAAAACAGTAAAAGCATTACAATCAAATTTTGTGACCAATGTTTTATTTTATTTTTGCTATAAAAAGATACAAATGATCATAATATCATATGAATATTAAGTATCATTAATATATATTCAGATTAAATATATATATATATATATATATATATATATACACTTTAATATTGTTTGAATTAAACTATATATCATATAAAATACATATATGTTAATTATATACTTAGATAGGATCATTACAACATATTTTGGTATACATATGTCATTATAACATATTAATATATGAGCTATATATATTAATCCTGGAATATTAAAATCCTTAAAAGCTGTATTGAGAAATCTTATGTTATCACTACAATGAGAAATCTTATATATATTAATCATGGAGCTATATATACGAGTTTTTGGTAGTCACATGTTATCACTACAATGATTTTTAAAATCTTTTTAAAAATAAGTTAGTCCATTTAAATATATATTATGACTTTTTATTAAACTAATTATCAGATTAGTTATTCGTGTATAAATGATAATTTTAATTCTTTCCTTAAATAAAAGTTACGAAATTACCTAAATGATTAACAAATATGTGACAATTAATGATTTTGAATAATAAATATTTGATAACAATATATGTATCTTCCATCATTTTTGTTCAATTTTATATTCTTGAAAGACATTTAAAAATCACATAAGTATATAATAAAAAAACCAAATTTTTTTTCTAATCTGTTATATTTTGAATTTTTTTAATATAAATTAAGGCTGCTAAAAATCTATGATGAAATTGTTTTTTTTATTATAACAAGATATAAATGATCATAAAATCATGTAAATATGAAGTCTCATTTAATATATATATATTTATTTCAATATCGTTTAAATTAAAATATATATATATATCATATATAAAATACATAAACATGTTAATAAAATAATATTATATTAATAAAAATAATAATTTATCACAACAAATATAAAATGTTAATAAAATCATATGAGTATCAAGCCTCAATAAATAAATATTTATATTAAATATATTACATATCTATATCAATATCATTTGATTTTAATTATATACTATATAGCATAAATAAATGGTTTATTTTATTTTTTATCAACAAAAAGTTTTGTAAATAAAAAGAAAGATTGTTTTTATTTATGTTCTTACTCGAATTTAATTGTATATGTAATAACTATTCACTCAATTATTCAATATATTTATTATTGCATAATATGTAAATTAATACAAAATAAATAATATTATCTACAAATAATATTTATACATATTAATTTTCATTTTGCGCAAGCATGGATCTCAAATGTTACTTGATCATATCATTTCAAAAAATATGATTCTTCATATTGAAGTGAGATGGTGAATTATAACATTTGAATGATATCATTGAAGCTCAATGTAAATTAAATAAGTATTAAAAAAATATGAATAAACATCACCCTACTCATCAACATTATATTGACGATCCATAATTATACGTTTGGAGACTTATGACATCATGTTTAAACAATCAAGATTAATATTTAACGATAATTAGTATGTTAATTTCACTCCGCGCATGCGCGCGGGTAATCATCTAGTGACAATATGAAACGCATACAGGTGGAGTCTTGATATATACGAATATTAAGAGCTAAATATATGTCACACTAAGACTTAATTCTGGTTAAAAGTTTTCTTCTGGGTCTCAAAATCGTTCCAACTAGTATAAGAACATACAACAATTGTGTCTAAGCGTATAAATGAGTATGCAAAGAAATGGAGAGAAGAATATAAGACTTGAAGGCTTGGTTAGAGAAATTCTTAATATTCTTTTTTTGTAAATAGGTTGACTTATGAGTCATCTTAAAAAATTGAACTCGTTAAATCTTGCTATCCTCACATTTCAAATTATTTTGTTATAAGCAACACAAGTTAATAAAACACACAGAAAAATTCAAGAACTATAAAATATACAAATTTCTTCAAGATTATAATCTCTATATTCGACATGAACAAACTTCTAACTATTGATGAAAGCTCGGGTTCGGTTTGGGAATTTCAAAGTGTATATACCCATTCAGTTATTTCTATACTTTGGTTGGGTTTAAAGTTTTTTATTGTTTCAGATGGACTAAGAAGTTTATCCAAATAATTATTAAATATTTGAAAATATCTAAAAACTAGAACATAATAGCATGATTAACTACCAAAATAAAATAAAACTAAATATTTATTTTTCTTATTTACTATAATTCCAAGAAAGCCTATTTATCTAATCTATTAAAACTGAAGTACAAATAGGAAATAACTCTTGCTTTTACCTAATATTTACAAATAATGCCATTGATATTATTCATGTATCCAAACATGTAAACATTGATTTTTAACAAGAAAAAAATAAATATGGGCTAAGCCCATTAACAATCTTTGTCATTGAAATTGAAGACTTCATAAAAAAGTGTATATATGTTTTTCCAAATTTTTATAATAAAAACATAATTATACATATATAACATTAAATTAGTTTTATTTTTATTCATATTCATATAAGCTACCAACTATATTTGAATTATAAAAAGATAATAATGTTAATATTTTTTATTATAATCTGAACTTATTCACTTACACTAACAAAATCATGTAACTTTCCATAACAACTTAATGACTAAAATACATACTAATATTTATTATAAATGGTTATATATACAAATAAATAATGTATTATCATTTGTACGATATATATCTAATAAGAATAACTTATGTAATTTATAAAGTAAAAAATAATTAATCACCATATAATACATATACACAAATAGGTCTAGGACGGATCAAATATCTAGGGTATTCTAGGATATACGGATTCAGATATGCATTTGTCGGATTCATAAAACTGTATCCGGATCAGGATATTTGGGGTTAGAATATTCAAACTAAAACATGAATACACGCGGATATCCGAACCTGTTTTTTAATTAAAAATAAATTAAAAACTAACTATTAACCATCTATTTAGTCTATTTAAAATTATTATTTGAAAAAGCTTAAATCATTAAAGTTTTAGTTATTTTATATAAAAGTATATATAATATACATAGATAACTATAATTAAATTTTAAATATTTAATATCTGGATCCGGATATCCAAACCTAAAATTTTACCATCCGAATTTGTACGTGAATCAATCCAATCCGTAAAATCACTATCATGATCCTTGAATATCCGTTTTTCGAAGCGGATGAGATCCCGAATCGGATAACGGATATCGAATATTAAGTTCAAGTTATATATACAATTATATCAAATAAATTACTTAAAATATTAAACATTCACAAAAGTAACACACGCGCGGACGCGCTGATCAAAGGCTAGTAATCATTAAATCTCTTGTTCGGAAACTTTTCAGGCACCACGCATACTACTCACCTGTGCATAACGCCAAATCAAATAGTCGAAAATTATATGGGATTACTTACGAATTTTCGATAATTATTTAATCTCTAGTCAGATATATATATATATATATATAGACAATATAGTTCTGTCTTACATGTATAAAAAATGTATAAAAGACAATATAATTTTGTTCATCTAGTGGTCTGAGTTTTCTTAAGTTGTTTTACATGTTCCTGATTAGAGTGAGAGAAACATCATCTCTTCAAAAATTATTTTTAGTATTTATAACGTCTGGTTAATTATCCTATTATAACGAGGATTATTATTATATAGTTTTATATATTATTTTTTTATTTTAGGATAAAAAATCTCAAATTTATTAAATTAGTTGATCAACTAATCCGTAAATGGATACATTGATTTATGTTATAACTCGGTCAACACGGGTGACTAACGTCTAGCGAGTCTTCGGCCAATTAATCATCAACGAAGACATATTTTAGGATATGGATTAAATCGACCCAAATATCTTTTGTTGTTAGTTCAGAAGACAAGTGACAAAGTGAATAATATAGCCAATTGCATTAGTCATATTCCTTCTGTTTTATAAAGAATGACACTTGAAATTTTTTTTATACATATTAAAAATCATTAAAAAATTAAGTATGAATTACATTAAAATTTTAAAATGATATTTTTAATATAAAAGATATTGCAATTGACATTTTCAGAAAGAGAATAATTTTGGGCTATTTGAACGTTTTGAGGCTTTTGACTAAAATGTTAACTTTCTTACAACAAGCCCACCAAGTCAAAAGTTGAATGCATACTCCAAGTTTCGACGACGTGGCAAGATCTAAACTGTTAATCTTCGTTCAATCGAGACCGTTGAATATCACATAAGGAACCGATTCTCTAGTCCTTTCTTCCTTCCTCCTCTCGACAACTCGAAGGTCAGCAGTATTCCGCGATTATCTCTGTAGAATCGTTTTCTGGAAACGGAGAAGAGATGGGTTTCGAGGATGATCCGTAAGATATTCTCCTTCGTCTTCAGTTTCAATTTAGCTTTGTTGTGCAGTAGAAACTCACAGCCCCTTCCTTCATCGCTTAGGGTTACCGAGATCTAGATTTGATTTTTCCAAAGTTCTCTTCTTTTGATTACGAAAAGTGAATTCGTTTCATGGGTAGACGAAAAAATTGAATCTTTGTATGTTTCATAGGTTTTGTTAGTTTGTAATCGTTTGATTGATCGTTTTTTGTATCAGGTACCGTGATGTAGATGGGGGAGCCGTTGGTGGACTTAGATGGATGACTTCGGAGACGATCGTGAGCCACTTGAGGACTTGGAAGATAACTTAGCCGATGATATGGGAAACTGGGATGGTGAAGGCTCACAAACGCCTCTTTATGACAACGATAAAGTCAAACCCAGGAAAAGGTTGGTGAAGAAAGCTTCTAGTGAAAGGCAGTCTATTGATGTTCCTGAGTTGATTGATGAGGATGTGGAGGATGCGGAGTTTTGATGAGTACATGGGAGGAAGAGGAGGTGGTGGTGGTACAGAGTATGATGATAAGGTTGGTAGGAAGAGGAAGAAGGAGAAAGAGAGAAGTAGTAGTGGCAGTGGGAAGGAGAAGAGGTATAAGCTCCCAAGCCGCGGTGAGAGGAAGTCTGAAGAGATTGATGAGATGTGGAAATCTATCGCTGATAACCCTGAGGTGCACCACATTTGTTAATCTTCTGAGATTGTGGTAGCAGATTCTGTTTGTTAAAATGTTTTTTGTTCTGTTATAGAATGATGAAGAAGGTGTTAGGACTATGGATGACGATAATTTCATTGATGATACTGGCTTGATCCTTCTGAGAGGTATGGAGGTGACGCTGGAGACCGCTCTCCAACCCATTATCCTCAGGTATGAGAGCATGAGTCATTTGATTTTATCTCTGAGTCTAGATTTTGTTTGAGTATATGTTTTGAATAATTCAGGCAGAGGAGGGCGAGATGATGATGAGGTTAATAACCTTTTTAAAATGGGAAAGAAAAAGAAGAAGGCTGAAAGAAATCCTGCGGAAATCGCTCTCTTGCGTTTGAGAATGTGATGGCTGAGCTTGAGGTCACTGCTGAGGAGATGCAGAGCTTAATAGACAGGGCAAGCCTGCTATCAACAAGCTTAAGAAAACTTTCCCTTCTTACCAATGTACTTGGAAGTAAGTTACTAAGTTATTGTTATCCTATACAGTTTCTTACGGACAGTCTGTTTTGTAATACTGTGTTTCATCGTTATCCAGGAAGCAGCTTCAAACAGAATTCTTGACCATGGAGTTCTAACTCTGGCTGAAGAATTGGCTTGAGCCTCTTCCTGACGGAAGCTTGCCAAATAAACATTCGTGCAGCTATCTGAGGGTTCTTACAGATGTGATGCGTTCATGTTCTCCTGTAGATATATTTGCCTGATTCACCAAATCTAGCTTCTTTATCAATTCCTGAATATGTCTTGCAGTTTCCATTGACCGGAGCAGTATGATCGAGGGAACAATTGAAAAAGAGTGGGCTTGGAAAGGTTAGGATACACCACTTAATGAATATTGGCGAGTTTGTGTGTATGAATAAATCCAGGAACATTGTTTTGATCTGCTTTGGTAGGTCATTATGTCTTATCAAAGTCCGATGAGGAAACTACTTCAAACAGACGACTTGCTAAGGATTTGGTTGATAAATTGGGTAAACAGCTTTTTCGACTGCTCCAATCCCTTGAATCACATTCTACCTCATTTGCTTACTGTATGCTTGATGTTGTAGTCTCGTCCAATTTTCAACAAGAGCACTAGGTTGAAGACTTGAGAAATCTTGATGAAGATAGGGCTCCCTATAGAAGGCCACCAGTGAAGAAGTAAATCACAACTTTTATTTTTTCGACTTTCCTTATGATTCATATACTAACGCATAGCTTCTCTTCTTGTTCTATTCGGTTTTGACATAGACCTATCAACAAAGCTTCGACAATGGAGTCCAGAGATGGTGACTTTGACCTTAGATATTCGTATGGAAGAAGCTTTTATAAATCTGGTTTTGAGCAATACTGAGTTTTTGTGTGATAAATGGTGCAGGCAACGAAAATCTGGTCTGACTTCGGTCAGAGTTCAAGGGGAGCATTCGTCCAGGAATATGACCATGAGACCGGAAGCAACTCCAATGGACTTTTGATTCGTCCTCAGTCCAAGATTGACCCAGATGAGGTCAGAGCCCGTGCTAAACAGCGTTTCTCAGGACCAGCGTCGAGTGAAGGTAGAACACCATAAGAATATCATACCTACCACCTTGGTTTGGAAGGCTCAAGCTCTTTGCTCATGCACAAGCTTGGCTGAGAGCTATATCCCACATTTTGTAGACAAAACAACCTTTGTCGCTCCTATGAATCCGTCCTTAAAGCTGGCTTTTTTTTGTGTTAAAATTGCAGATGAACAAGAAACTGCAGCAGCTAAAAGGACCAAAGAAGAAGCGATGGCAAGCCACTACGGTGAGCGTGGAAGGTCGGGGTATGACAAAGTACCTATAGGGAGCTTGCAAACCAGAGGCCACTGAACTGGCTCTTCTATCTTGTAATCTTCAACTTTGATTGGATCATTGTTTGATGGTCTTAGAGATGAAGTAAGGACTCTATACTTATATGCTCTCTACTATAAATTATTTGCTTCCGAGTCTCTTAATATGTAATGGCAATTGAAAGAAACACAACGTTCCTGTTTGAGAGCACAAGATACACTTACCAATCAATTAGTTTTCAGTCCGTACACTATAAAGGTTCGATTTTTGCTTTATTTTTCTATAAATCAGCTCG
>CAJHQP010012915.1:0-10703 GCA_905132765.1 Moricandia arvensis | reverse complement strand
ATAATATAAAAAGCATACTTGTTATTTCATATTGCTCCAGGACAAAGAGAGAGGTGTGTGTAAGATAGGAAACTCTGTATCTGTATCATTAATGAACATAGTATATATAATGTACAAAGGTAGTTCTAGAGAGAATTCCAGCGTATCTATTAGATACAGAATATCTAATCATATATACTCTGAACACTCCCCTCAGTCGAAGCGACGGACGAACGGACGGTGAGACTGGTCCGAAACTCAAGGAACAGAGGTGACGGTAGTCCTTTGGTAAATATATCAGCGAACTATCGAGCAGACGGAACATGCAGGACCCAGACATGGCAAGGGACACCTTTTCTCGAACAAAATGAATATCGATTTCGACATGTTTTGTGCGCTGGTGCTTAACCGGGTTCGACGACAAGTGATGGCACTGACATTATCGCAATAGACTACCGTCGCGCGAGGTAATGGAATCTTCATTTCGAACAGCAGATTACGCAGCCACGTGGCGTCAGAGACAGCATTGGCGACGCCGCGATACTCAGCTTCGGCGCTTGATCGAGAGATCGTATTCTGTCGCTTAGAGGACCATACACCAGATTATCGCCGAGGAAGACGCAATATCCTGATGTCGACCGCGAGTGGAGGGACAACCAGCCCAGTCAGCGTCGGAGTAGGCAGTGAGATTGAGCGACTTCGATCGAACCATGCGGACACCAAGTTGAAGTGTGCCTTCAGGTAGCGAAGAATACGTTTGAGGGCATTGAAGTGAGATTCCCGTGGATCATGCATGAAGAGACATATCTGCTGGACTGCAAAGAAATGTCAGGGCGAGTGAACGTCAGGTATTGTAGGGCTCCGCCAGGCTTCTATAGAGAGTGGGATCAGAGACCGGCGGGCTGTCATCGGCAGAGAGTTTTTGTTTTGTATCAACCGGAGTGAGGCATGGGTTGGCAGTGTGTCATGTTAGCGCGGTGTAAGATGTCAGCTGCATAGTTTTTTTGATGAAGAAGAAGGCCAGACACGTCTCGTTTGACAGTAATGCCGAGGAAGTGATGGAGGGGGCCTTGGTCCGACATTTCAAATTCTGAACTCAGACTCTTGTTGAGACGATGCAGTAAGTTATGAGATGAGGCAGTGAGAATAATGTCGTCGACATACAGAAGGAGGTAGGCAATGTCCGATCCCGCGGAGAGCACGAACAGAGACTGATCGGAGGTGCTTTGCTGAAATCCCAGACGACGAGCAAAGGAGGCAAATCGTGTGTTCCAGGCGCGAGGTGATTGTTTGAGGCCGTAGAGTGAACGCTTCAAGAGGCAGACATGATCTGGTTTGTTTTTGTCTACGAACCCCGGGGTTGGTGCATGTACACAGCTTCTTCAAGATCGCCATTAAGGAATGCATTCTTTACGTCGAGTTGATGAAGTGGCCAGTCGCGGGCTAGAGCAACATGGAGAACAGTACGGATCGTTGCTGGTTTGACGACGGGGCTGAATGTTTCGTCACAATCGATTCCTTGTTGCTGGGATTTGCCATTCGCGACGAGTCTCGATTTGTAGCAACGGAGGGTGCCATCTGCATTAAACTTATGCTTATAAAGCCACATAGAACGCACAATATTAGTATTCTTTGGGCGGGGCACAAGAACCCACGTTCCCTTTTTAATATGGGCATCATGTTCTATACACATAGAATCGTTCCAGAGAGGGTCCCTAGCTGCATGAACATGAGACAATGGAATGTGAGAAATTGATTTATCAGTGTGAAGGCACAAAGGAGCTCGCGGTTTGACTATACCGCTTTACCTCGGGTGGTCATGGAATGCGTGTTTGAGGAGGTGGAGCCTTGGGGTGGAGTAATAGCAGGGACGGCTGGAGTGAGAGCAGGGACGGCTGGAGTGAGCATATTTGGGGTGGGTGGTTGGCGAGAAATAGGTGGAGGAAGAAGCTCGATCTGAGCATGATTAGTTGGAGAATGGACGGAGTTGTGAGAGAAAGGGAATATCGTCTCATCAAACAACGACATTGGCGAGAGAGTATGATGCGTCTGGTATGAAGATCTAGGCACCTGTACCCGCGGTGATCTGTTGGGTATCCAAGGAACATGCATGGTGTGGGAGCGCTGAGAATGCGCTCCACACCATGCGGATCATGTTGTTGATGGTGCGTAGAATGCGCTCAGCTCGTCGTTCTGCTGGGAGGTGTGAGGACAAGAGAAGCGCAGAGTGGTGCCAATAGAGGCCAAATGTTCTTTGAAGGCACGATTATCATACTCTCCGCCATTGTCGCATTGTAATGATCTGATTGGCCGATTGAATTGAGTCTGCACATAGTTAGAAAAATGCAGGTATTTTCCAAAGGTATCACTCTTGCGGTGAAGGGGATACACCCAAATAAAATGTGAGTATTGATCAAGAAAGACAAGATAATACTTCAGGCCGCTATTACTAGTGATAGGTGATGTCCAAATATCAGAATGCACGATTTCAAATGGGTGAGAAACAATAGTGTTTGACTGATAAAATGGTAACCGAATATGTTTGCCGCGTTGGCATGCTTGACACAAAGTTGTCAAGTCTGTTTTTGGAATAGAATGAGAAAAAGAAGACAAAATGCAAGATAAAGTAGAGTTGTTGGGATGTCGAGACGCTGGTGCCCAAATAGAGCTATTCAGTGACGTTGTAGTGAGAGCGGAATGAGAGGGCAGTGGTGGTGAAGGAGTCACTGAATATAGGCGGTCCGGGGCTATCACACCGGAGCAGGTTGGTCTGCGTCCGAAGATCCTTAATAGAAAAACCAAAGGGATCAAATTCATAGCACATGAATTATCTGTAACAAACTTGCGAACATATATGAGATTTTTGATTATTTCAGGGCAACCAGAACATTGCGAAGGTCAAAAGAACGAGAAGAGGAAACAATTTTACCATGACCAGAGTTCTGAACAGGCAGCTATGGACCCGTTACCAATGGTAACCGGAGTGATGGTGCCCGTATTAAAAAGAGATTGTAGGTTACCTGCATTGGGGGTGATGTGCGTGGATGCTCCAGAGTCCATGTACCATGCATTGTCTGGTTCCTGTAGAGTCATCGTGTTGAACGCATGAGCAAGGCCAGGCGGGAGTTGAGTCATCTGGGGAGTTGTCGTTAGTTGTGCCATGTGCGCCTGCTGATTTGGGCGTGGAGGATGAGACCCGAGGATGCCTTGATGGGCGACTATCCCTTGTGGATGCTGGTGTTGCGGGAATGGGCCAGGTAAGTAAGGAGCATATCCCGGAGGGAGGATATGCAAACTGAGATGGCATTGGGGCATAGACTGGCGGCTGAGGACTGTAGTACCAGGGCGAGCAAATTGGTTTGCTGCCAATTATTGTTAGAGCGTCCTCTGCCTCGCGAACGTCCGTTGCCGCGGTTACGACCTCTGTTACCACGACCAGAGTTATGGTTGTTGTTGGAGGGACGAGGACTTTCATCGGATCTGGTATAGAGTACTGTGGCGGATGAGGAGTTGTCATGATGGCGTGGCGATGGTTTCATCTGTTTGGAGAGACGAGTTTCTTCCATCTGCAACATTGAGCGAGCCTCGAGCAAGGTCGGAAACGTTGACTTGTGTTGGATCACGTTGATGATCGAGTCAAATTTGTCAGATAGCCCATTGAGTAGATGAGATACCAGAGCCCGTTCGGTGACTGGAGCGTCGATGTTGGTGAACAGATCGGCGGTGGTTTTTCATCTTTGACAGTAGTCATGCACGGAGAGATCGCCTATGACCATTGTTCGGAGTTCATTCTCCAGTTGAAGAGCACGAGCTTCCTTATTGTCACGGAAGAGGTTTTCAATGGAGAGCCAGAGGTCTCGTGCGGTTGCGTTCTTCTTGAGAACGGTATCAATGATGGAGTCGGATATGGTCCCGTAGATCCACATCTTCACAAGTCCATCACGTTCCTTCCACTCTTTTTCAGTGTCCGTTGTGGCAGAGGAGGAACCGTCAATGTGTTGTAAGACACCAAAGCTGACACAGTGGGTTTCAAAAAGTTCGCGCCACTTGTCATAGTTGAGCTTTGTCATGTCGAGAGAGATAGGGATATACGCTTTGATTGCGAGATCCCATAAGGTTTGTCACTTGTCGTTGTAGAAGCCGACATAGTTTTGTAAAGAGAAAGAAGATACGATGAAAGAGAGAGAGGGAGATAGGAGAAGAAGAAGGAGAAAGCGGAGACTGGATCGAGAGCTAATAGCTTGGTGGCTAGGGTTTAGCGTCTGATACCATGTAAGATAGGAAACTCCGTATCTGTATCATTATATGAGCAGAGTATATATAGTGTACAAAGGTAGGTTCTAGAGAGAATATCCAGCGTATCTATTAGATACAGAATATCTAAGTCATATATACTCTAACAGTGTGATCATTAACTCATACAAACAAATGACTGAATCAAAGATGAGGGTTTGGTTTTGTATTTTATTATACAAATTTTATTTACAGAACTCAATAATCCAGCAGTGATAAGCGGGGCAAACGAACTTGCAATGTGTGAAGCCAGAAGCTGCAGCTAGTGCTTCAACTCAGCTCGTGATCTCTCTTTCCCCACCAGAACATTGGGTGAACATTAACATGTCCATGTCAAAGGCAATGTTCGCATTGATGTCCCCATTCTCTGCTTCATCAGGAGTGACTAGTTCTATGACAACTACTTTACCCTTCTCAGGTAGTGACTTCCAACAGTTTTTAAGAATTTTTACGCAGTCTTCATCGGTCCAATCATGAAGTATACGCTGTAAAAACAAATTAAATCAACAAAGTAAATACAAAATATAAGTATACAAACACTTTAATTAAGAAGTATAATACGATAGTTGATTGAACTTACTTTCAAGATCATAGCATCTCCTTTTGGAACATCCACAAACATATCTCCAGGGACATGTTCCACACCAGGGTAAGAAGGTGCTTGTGCCAAGGCACACGTGAGATCAAAGTTGATACCCTTAATGTTGGGATACTTTGAAGTAACAACACCGAGGGTGTTACCAACTCCTCCTCCAACATCAACCAACACATTCACATCTTTGAAGCCTTGGTAAACTTCAAGAGCCTTCTTCACGAAAGCGATGGTGAATCCTGTCTGGTTAAAGAGCTTGCTGAATCTTTCATCTGTACCCATATAGTCAAAGAGTTTCATGCCACCATGTGCACGGCCAAATGCATCTCCTCCTTCAAGCACCACATCTTTCAGTTGCGCCCTGAGAATATACCATATCAACAACGTAAGATTCATTGTGTTATTATTATTATTTTTTGAAAAGATCAATTCGTTGAATAGAAATTTACCATGTATTGAGGAAGACGCTATCGAAATTGACAATGACTTGAGAAGCAAGGGATCCAATATCTTGAATGTTATCTTCAAGAAGAACCTGCATATTGGCTCGGCTCTGTACACCCTCTCGCCCTTCCCGGCTTGTACCGTACCGCACTTGACCATGGAGTAACTAGCGAGTAGACGAAGCATCCGGTCCAGCAAAACCGGCGCTCCTGGGTTACGAGGAGTGGTTTGCAGTCTACTTGATATCTCTGAAGGTGAGAGGAACTCAGAGGCGATGTAGAGAGTGTCAAAGACAACCGAGCTCGAGGGCAGCTTTGAGAACCATCGGAAAGGCGGCAGCATTGGCTAGTCTCACTGCCATTAAGCCCAACTCGTTATCATCATCAATAAAATTTGGGTTTTGGTGTTAGAGCTTAAGGTTTCTTCAATAAGGATTCCCCATTCTTTTTTTTCTTTCCCTTTCTTCTTTGTCACAGTACCGTACGTGATCGCACTGATCAGAAGCGATGATAGATAGAGAGGCTGGTGTGTGTGTCTATGTAGTGTTGACGATGATGATTTGATGGACTTAGCTTCTTCTTTTATAGCCAAGGCTTAGCCTCCTCTTTGT
Source organism: Moricandia arvensis (assembly GCA_905132765.1). Taxonomy (NCBI): domain Eukaryota; kingdom Viridiplantae; phylum Streptophyta; class Magnoliopsida; order Brassicales; family Brassicaceae; genus Moricandia; species Moricandia arvensis. Next base: position 4,785 of record CAJHQP010012915.1, on the reverse strand, counting down.
TTTTTTTTAATTTCAGTTAACATTATTGGCGTGCCCGGTCCATTTGGCCTGCTAAATATATCCAAAAGCCATTTGCGGCGGCTGAAACAGTCAAATCTTGTTTCACGTCATTTGTTTTCAAGTCAATGTTCAAAGGAGACTTTAGTTTAATCACTAGGGTCGATCAAGAGTATATTCAGGGATAGTCCTAGGGACGGTAAAGTGAAACACTAGACTATGGTTTTCACAGATTTTAAAAGAATTAACACTGAAAAAATCTCTAAATTTGTAAAAAGAAATTTTGTTAAACCTTACTAAAATGTTTATGATCACCAACATTTCAAGGATGTTATGAGTATATTTTCCATTGTTTTTAATTGTCTATAAAGAAAAAGGGAAAAATGTTTATTTGCTTTGTTTTTGTTCTTCAATTGATCGACAAAATATTATAATCTTCATAGTCACACATAGCTGCCACTTGATTAAAATTAGAACGATTGCGACATAGGAAGGAAAGAAAGATATGCTACAATATGGACCGAAGTGATCCATCATGAATTGTCCTTCCAGGAAGGTCACAAGTTTTTGGATTGTCTTACTTCATTAACTTGGACTCAGTGATCAGCATATAATTTAGGGTTAATTAGACCAATTAACTATGGTAAACTTTTTTTAAGTAGCCATATAATGGACCACTTGTAAGTAGATTACAAAGGTGTTAGAGCAGGATTATTGGGGGTTTTAGTGGGGTTCTTAAGGGGTGGGCCCCACTAATTTCCCAAAACCCATCTCTTATTTCTCTTAAGAGCATCTCCAACAAGCCCCTCATTTTTATGGGGTCCACCCTCAAAATAAAGGGATAGAGGGAGTGTTCTCCAACGGTGATCCTCAAATTTTTTCTCTTAAAAACTTATATTTTACACTTTAGTCCTCAATTTACTTAATAGTTAATTGTAATCATTAAAATTTAATAAATAAACAATAAGCACACATTAATATATAATATTGACATAATTAGTAAACAGATTTAAATGTAACATCAAATTATTTATAATAAAAGATAGAAAACATAAAATTACATATAATAATAAAACACAAACAATTTAAATTACAATATATATATATATAAAAAAAAATACAACACTAATCAATACGATTGCTTCCGTAATGCTCCCATATATGCTCAATCAAAGCATTTTTAAGTAACAAATGAGCTTCCTTATTTTTTATCTGAAGATAACGTGCTAAAAATTGTTGAAAACGCATATCTTCGTTTATGGCCATCTCAACGTTTATTGGCGGTGCCGGTCTTGCATCTCGAATCGGTGCGTTGATATCTCGTTCATCTTCAATTATCATATTATGCATTATAATACATGAAGTCATTATATCATGCAATAGCTCTTTCTTCCAATAACGTGAGGATCCTGCAATAATAGCAAATTTGGCTTGTAGAACTCCAAAAGCTCGTTCAACATCTTTCCGACATGATTTTGTCTTGCTGCAAACAATTTTTTCTTTGGACCTTGGGGATCGCTTATTGTTTGAACAATTGTTGACCATTTAGGATATATACCATCAGCCAAATAATAACCCATGTTATATTCTTGGCCTTGAATTGTATAATTAGCTGGAGGAGCAATACCTTGAGCAAGCTTTGAAAATAAATTGGAAGAGTTCAACACATTAATATCGTTGTTGCTTCCCGCATTCCAAAAAAGGCATGCCATATCCATAGATCATAATCCGCAACCGCCTCGAGAATGATCGTAGGTGACCCGCTACGACCTGCAAATTGTCATGCCCATGCTGTTGGACAGTTCTTCCACTTCCAATGCATACAATCAAGACTGCCTAACATTCCAGGAAAATAATCATTGTACAAATTACGATGAGCAGTTTCTCTATCACGAAGCATAACCGCATGACCGATGATAGAACCACGGTGACTTACATGGTTATTTTCTTGATTGAGATGGTGAATAAGACGATTATTGTTGATAAATAAATTGACTGCAATTTGTTGATCTCTCTCTATTGTCTCATTTTCATCAATAATCCATTGATCAAACTCAAATGAGTCTGAAGAAGGAGAAGAAGAAGAAGAGGAATTTTGAAAAGATGAATTCATTTTCATTAGAAGTTTTGTTGATATGTTCGTAGATGCAACTGCATGTATATATATATATATTACTAGGTCTCATCAACTATTAAATTTAAACTTTGTCATATTCTTATCTAACCTTCAACCTCCAACCATATGCAACTCCCAACCATATTCAATTGATCCATATCATTTAATAGGCCATTAAATAGATTTTTTAGTCTCATAACCAATAAATGAAATTTTGTAATTTTCCTATCCAACCCCAACCATATCTAGTAAATATTGTAACCACCAACCATATTTATTTTGTGTATAAATAATAGAATTTACCAAATGAAAAAATCACATTTTACTAATCATCACTTTATTCATCCCACTCATTCGTTTCTTTCTCTTGTTTACCAAAATGGAAAAAAATAGAGGCACATCATTCAACCAACAAGAAGATGAGTTGTTATGTCATGTCTACTTAGAAATTTCACAAGATCCCATTGGTAGCAACAATCAAACTCTGAAGAAACTATGGGGAAAAATAGAAAAAAATTACAATGAAAAAAAATGGAGAGTTGGGAAATTAGAAGTCATAGGTCTTTAGAAGGTAGGATGGGTACTATTTTGTATGCTGTTAGAAACTTGAAAAGTTGTGTGATCCAAGTGCAAAATATGCATCCAAGTGGTGCATCCGATCAAGACATTGTAAGTATAAATTCTATTAGTATTGTTATATTTTATATAATGTTTATGTATCTAATCATGTTCTTTAATTCCAAAAATATTTACAGATGGAAAAAGCAAAGAATTATTGATGCAAGATCCCAAAACTGAAAAAAGGTTTTAAATTTGATCATGTGTGGCTTTTAATGAAAGATATTCCAAAGTTTTCAGATAATGTCAATATCGGTATCCCGGATATTGAGAGTGATACTGTCGGCTCTCCAGCATCACAATCTCCTGGAATTTCTTCATTCTCAATCAATTTAAGCAGTGACAATGGTGGCTCAAATTCGTCACAACGTCCTATCGGATCGAAGAAAGCAAAACTTAAAAGAAAACTTTCTGAAGGTAATACTTCTTCTATGGATGATGTGGTTTCAGCAAATGAACAAATCCTAAATTTCTTAAAAGAAAGTGCATCATCTAGAGAAAAAACTTATGAGATGGTTCAGCTACACATGCAAAATCAAGCAAAAAATTAGCTATAAAAGAAATGGAGGCTGAAAATAAAATCTTGTTGAAAAATTTAAACTCCATCAATGATATCAACACTCGCCAGTTTATCCAATCTGAACAAGCAAGAATCATACAAAAAAGAACTCGGCAACAACAAATCGAAGAGAATGCTCCAAATTTATATCGAGAATACTTTAGTGATCTTGGAGGTTCAAGACCAAATTTACCTGATTATTAGTATTGTAATATATTTTTCAATGTGTAATATTTCAGCTTATGGATTTACTTGAATATTAGTATTGTAAGATATATTTTATTGTGTAATATTTCAGTTTATAAAACTTTTATTTTGATGTAAAATATTATGATTGTATTATAATTTTGTATTTGTGTTAAATTTTGGAAATATACTATGTGAAATAATATATTTAAAATTATACTTATATTAATATTAGTATATATTGGTATACAATATTTATTAACATATTAATATTATTTAAAATAATTTTATAATACCACAATTATAATATTGAAGTGACAATATAATTAAAATAGTAAAATGCCAAATAAGAAATAATAAGTACACAATCACTAAACATATATAAATAGAAGGAATAAAGTGAAAAGTAAATAGTGTTTTAAGGGGCGCTACAGTGCCCCCTCAAATTTGAGGGTGTACTGTTCACCCCCTTAAAATTTGAGGGGATAAGGGTCTGTTGGAGAGCAAAAAACTTCAAAAAATGAGGGGATAAGGGTCTGTTGGAGATGCTCTAAAAAAGAACCTCATTTGCCAGGTTTCTTACACTGTTCGCGGACCCCACTGACACGTGGCGGTCCGCCATGTGTTCGTTTTAATTTTCTTTTATTTTTTAAAGCAGACAAAAAAAAATAAGAAACCCATGTCTCTTGACCTCGGGTTAAAGATGCTCTTACGTGTCCGACCTAAATTACCAACTTTTTGCATGGTCATATATGGAGGTAGGTGAGGCAATGAGTGGTTTTAGAATTGGTCGTTTTATCCTTTAAATTTTATTTGATTCGATTTGTTATTCATTTTGATTTAATCTGAAAATTTCTTATATCCGTAAGTTTTTAGAACAAATCAAATACTAAAAATCAATATCCGTTAAAAACATAACAGATCCCATATACTCAAAATTTTAAAGCGGCTATCCGCTCCGACTTGTATACAAACAGATGTATAATTACAATTAAATATAAAGTTTTAAATGTATACTTTTATATAATTATTATTTTAACATATAATTTTACTGTCAAAATTACTTATAAAGTATTAAATAAATAAATGAATACAAAATCTTTATAAACCTAGAATTTGTTTAAATTTTTGTGTTAAAAATTTATAGAAAATATAGTTTCCCTCATTTTTATTTTATTTTATATTATGTAAATATATTTTTGAAAACAAACTTGTATAGTTTTTTTAGATTTATTTGAATTAAAAAAAAGTGGATGAGATATTTGTATATATTCTAAGTATTCGCAAATATGTATAAATTTTCTGGATA
>CAJHQP010012914.1:0-10706 GCA_905132765.1 Moricandia arvensis | reverse complement strand
GCAACTATAATAATACTCTGTGTAATGCTACGTATTTTAGAAATGTGTGGTTTTTATCCATTAATAATGATTAATTGTAAATTTTAAAAAAACTTAATTAGACTTATTGAATTTTTATTGATTTAAATTTACAACAAAAAATAATCACAAAAAATTATGTATTTCTTGTTTATTTTATTAATATATGCGAAAGAACTAAAATATACATCATATTAAAACAGAGTATCATGTTGTACAACGTTCGTTCTATCGGACGTTAAAAGACCATGTCAATCACATGTCTAAAAGAAAAAAATTGTGGAAGCACCGCAGTTTACTAATCAAAGTTTAAAAGTTCTTCTATTTAAGTTTGGGGTTCAATTTTGAAGCAATGCAATTTCTATATCAAGAAGACTGAGTTTCAATTTTCAAAAAAGACAAAACATGTAGAAAATTGGAGAAAAATTACGAGAGATCTTCAACATAACGCAAGGAATACCAATAGAAATGGATTTTATAGAGGACTCAAGATGATACAGTCATACGTGAATCATCATAAGACAAATATATTTTTCAATTGTATTTAGTCTATGTAATATTTTCTTTGTAATAGTATAATTAACCAGAACAAAAAAAATTTCAAAACTAAAAATTTTATGTTATACAATCAATAAATTAATATAATCTCATGTTATATATTCTCTAGCTTTAGAATAATACTTTTGTGGCTTATAATATTATTAGTATAAAATTTGTAAATTTTGTATTTTTTTAACTATTTTTTTTTAAAAAAATATTAAGTAACAATATTAGTTAATAGTTTACATTTTCTTCATTTATTTCTAAGTTTGAAATATATGTAGAAACTAAATTAAGCTCGACATACATAATAGAGAAGCAAGTTTTTGGAATATTGTTAAAAGTATTTTACATAATTTTGAATTTTTATTTATAAAGAAAAATAAATTAAATTTTTAATTATTTTTATAATAATTAAATTTTAATTAATTAATTATCAAAAATATATTTAAAAAGATTCTAGAAGATTTTAAAAGATTTTCTTAGAATTTTTAGAAAATAATTATTTGTATTTAAAATAAAAATTAAAAGATATGAAAACATATTATAATTATGTTATGTAAATAACTTCTAAGGATGGTCTCAATTAAAAAATCACACATGAAAGAAATCATAATGTTTGTGTGACTTATAATATTATTAGTACAAAATTTATAAATTTTGTATTTTTGTAAAAAAAATTTTTTTAAAACATAATAATTATTATGTAACAATATTAATTTACATGTTTTTATTTCTAAACTTGAAATATATGTCGAAATTAAATTAAGTTGGACATACGTAATAGAGAAACAATTTTTTGGGGTACTATTAAAAGTATTTTACAAAATTTTGAATTTTTTGTTATAAATCAAAAATGAATTAAATTTTTAATTATTTTTATGATAACTAAAATTTTCATTATCTAATTTTCGAAAATATAATTAACTAATTTTTTAAAATCTATTTTTAAAAGATTCTAAATATTTTAAAGAATTTTCAGAAAAATATTATTTATATTTAAAATAATTAAAAGATATGAAAAGTATTATAATTAATGTTATGCAAAATTTAATAAACTTTCTTAAAATGATCCGAATTAAAAAATCACATTAAAAAAATTCTAGTTTCTATTTAATAGTATAAATGTTTATGATTGTGTCTTAGGCCGATCTTTTTATTTTCGAAAAAGTCATAATATATTATTCACTCAAATAGGAAATTTCGTAGTAAAAACTTAGCATAAACGTGTAGTTCACTTGAAGTAATTTTTTGAATTAAACCTTAAGTTACTTCAGTGGTTAATATAACGTGTGGAGGACACCTAACATAAATGTAATTCATAGTTGGAAGCTGGAAGCTGCCGTTAACTAATTTATCATTTGCCGTCAGTTTTTAAGGGTTTGTAATATCTACATATATGGTGGACACGGAGCCAATATCCGATATTTTAAGGATATTTTGATTTGTTATGTTGGCATAGATAATCAATCTTTTAATTAATTCGTTTGGTAATCTTTTGGATATTTGGTGTTATGAATATTCAGAAAAGTAAGTATTTTTTATAGGATATCCGTTTTGATTCGATCCGATAAAGTAATAGAAAGTTCTTTTCTTGAAAAATCTTTTTTTCTTTTTTTTTTTAAAAAAGAAAAATTAATATGAATAATAATATTTCATTTCTTTTCTAAGAAAATACATATTTTAAAAATTTGACAACCAAATAATTAATTTAGTGACTAAAACTACTAAAAATATATAGATATATAATTTTATATACATAGGTATATAACAGATCAGATTGGATATCCATTTTTTAAAATATGAATATTTGTGATTTGATCCGTCTTTAACGGATAGTGAATTTTAATATTTACTTTGATTCATAAAGTTTGGATATTTATATTTTTCAGATTGAATCAAAACAAATAACAAATCAAATAAAATTTTATGGATATTTTGTCCATTATTCCTAGTTACACATATAATGTCAATAAAGTTTGGTAGAAATTTAAACGGTATGTTTTCCACGCACGTACCCATATTTTTGGACTAACCCTACGATTTGTTGCCAACTTGCCATTATCTTTGGACTTTTTCTGCTCAGTAATCTAGACTATGCGTACATGTTGGTCCAAACAGTTGGGGATTTTATTGCTCCAATAGGTTAGCTTTCTGTATTTTCACAATATTAGTATATACTTCATTTGTTTCAAAGTAACTGTTTTTAAAGTTTTCACAAATCGATTAAAAATTATGAAGTTTTATTTAATCTATTTAGTTACAACTAATTCAACCAATAAAAAATCATACTTCAAAATACAAATGGTCATAAACATTAAATTATATTTAAATTTTACATAAAAATTAAAACATCACTTAAACTGAAACATTTTTTATAAAACATCACTTCAAATAAAACAGGTAGAGAATATATTATACTTGTTTCATAATTCTAATAAAAGATATTTTTTTAGAAAAAGTTTGTCAATTTTCTATATAGAAAACGCAAAAATTGTTTGGCAGTATGAACAGTATAACTATTTGCGTGTCTTTGACATTTTCCAAAGATAGGGTATCTGACATTTTGAGTTGTGAGCCGGTCTATTTTATAAAATAAACAAAATATATGTTTATTTTAATGTAAATCTTATCATTTCATTTTCACCTATGCATTAAGATAGATCATGTATATCTTCCATGCATTTGATTATACACCTACATATAGCCAAATTACAATATAGTTGGGATTGGACCAGCCTTTAACTTTTGACAATGGCTTGATGATATCTCCTGATTTTAATGAATTTTAGATTCATATTTTATGTTATTATGGTCATTATAGGTTGCATTTAGGTCATTATATTGCATTTGCATACAATAGGGTTTGAAATGCACAATTGGAAGTTGAGGGCACAAATCAAAGGGTAATATGCACTTTCAAGACTTTGAAGCCAAACTGAAAAGAAGCAAAAGCCAGTGGACCATTCTGCAAATACACGGAGGGGTAGATTGTAACAACAAAAGTATTAGGTTTGATTCGCGAGGATGTTTCTGCATCTGCTGAACGTTTAGGGCCGAAATGAAAGAAATAAGAAGCTTGAGGACCAGTCTTGCAAAAAGGATGAAAATAGCCATTGGAGCTCGCAAGCTTCTCACGGCTGGAGACGTGACGGCGAGCTTGATTTCTACAATGGCACAGCCACGACGGTGGAGCTGATCACGGCGAGGATGTGACTTGGACAAGAGATCCCGTGGTGGGAGAAAGTGGCGGAGATGGAGGCTTGACGCCATGGAGGATGCTTGGTCGCGGTGAAGCTTCGCAGCGGTGAAGGCTAAATCCAGCGACAACGGAGAAGATAAACACGACGGCTTAGCGATGAGCCAGTGGTGGTCGGAGCACGAGCTCGACTGTGGAGATGAGCCGGTGACGTCGCGGCGATGGATGAAAACGAGTAAAGCTTGAGACGATGAAGACGGATCTAACGATGAACCTTCACAGCGACCACGAAGAAGTATCGAAGCTTAAGTTCTTAAAGGTGCATAACGGCTTACGGTAGTGACGAACTCACACCGTTAGGAAAATACCGTGAGCCATAGCGGCTTGACATAGCGGGGAAGACAAGCCGCTAGGAACCATGCGTGAGCTATAACGGTTTGACGTAGCGGGATAGCAAGATCGCTACGAGGAAGACAAGTCACGAAATCACTTTATTAACCGGTTTATTCCGGTTTGATTTTGGTTTATGGGATCAAACCAGTTTAAGTTTTAGCTTCTTATAAATAGATTTAGACTTCCAAAACCCTAGGATATCTCATTTTCTCTCCAAGAACTTGTTTTATAATTGTTAAAGCTTGAACCTTTTATCATTTAAAGAATTGTTTCATCTTGAATCCTTGATTCTTTTATAGTTTTAAAGTTTTTTATGGAATTTATTGAGTAGTGAACTTGTGATTCATGGGTAAGTAGATTAGGGTGATTAAGGGCGTGACTGGTTTTCCCGCTACCACCCGCAAACGTAGCTTTTGCGGTTGATAGCGGTTGTTGGCGTTTTGTAACAATCATAAAAAACGCTACAAATCGCTTCAAACCGCTTCAAACCACTATAAACCTCTAAAATTCAAAAGCTGGTTCCAGCTAGCGTTTACGGTTGCGGGGCGGTAGCGGGAGGGTAAATTTTTTTTTTTTCAAAAAACTATATAAATAAATAAAAAGTATTCAATTAAAATTTTAAATTGAAATAATAGAAATACTAATTTATATATATTATATATTAATTTATTTTATAAAACTTTAAAGAAAAATATTTCTATATTTTTTATTAAAATTAATATTATAATTTTATAAATATAATTTTTATATTTATTATAATAATATGATTTCAGTATTTTTATAATTATATAAAATATAAATATTGTTCATTTATATTTAACAATTGTTGTATTTGGTGGTTAACCAGTCATAAGTATCCCGCAAACGCAACAATTTTTAACTGTTTTACCAGTCGTCCAAATCTCTTAATAACGCATAAAACTGCAACTACTCGCATCCGCAAACGCCCGCAACCGCTGCGGTTACACCAGTCAGCCCTTAAGTGGATATTTAGGATGTCTCTTGCTTGATTAACATTGTTCTATGCTTACGTGTTCTTAATGCTAGATTAGTCTTGATCACACTAAGCTAGAACTGTAGACATTTTATGCACCACAAGTGTTTGATAAAATGTCTGAACCAACTTAGTATTGCTCTAGCTTGAATAACCAAAGACCATTTGATGTTAGGATTGCTAGATGGTTAGTAGACTTAATCATAATGCTTGTTTGATAGTATTAAGCCAAAGACATTTGATGTTTAGTACTTGATTACAAAGGGATTTCTATCATGAAAGTGAATTAGTCTATTTTATGAGTTCTAGACCTATAGACTTGTTGGTTATTTTGTTTGAACATCCTAGATTGAACCTTGATCACCTTATATCGATTATCTTTGCTCATGGATCTCTCCTTAATAATTGATTAAAAGATTAGTTCTTGCACTTATTTTTAGATTGGATTTGAGATCACCTTGTTTATATTTCTAGGAGTTTAGCTTGTTAGAAATCATCAATCTTTTTATTTGCTTAGATTAGGAAAGTTTGTGGATTCTTAGTGTTATAGATCATTAGTTCCTTGTGGATTCGATCCTAAAGTGTTGCATCGATATACCATTCGATTGTGGTAGCGTGCACATTAGGTTAATTAGCCTGTGGTAAAACGCAGTAATCACTTGACATCGTAAATCGTTCTAGATCAGATGCTTAAATTGTTAAAATCACTGTATACATTAGTTGATTTTAATCAACTCACTAGTATAGATTTTATTTTGAAGCTATGTGCGAATAGATAGTGTATCAAGAAAATCAACTCATCAGTAGGAATTTCACGTAAAGTTTGATAGACGATATCTATTTTGATGTTTGCATAGTTGCTTGCTATGTGTACACATTATAAACTCTAATGTAGCATTTCATGTACAAATAGTTTTTTTGATGAATGCAATTTAACATTCATTTTAAATAATGTGTAGAGCAAGAACAGTACGTGTAATGAGAGACACCTAAAGTTTACTAAGAAGAAAAACAAGGCACGTAATTTCACAATCATCTACGAGCATCAATTTATAATATGCTTTCGCAAAAGATGGAAACAATGAAATCAAGAATCCATGGTAGAAAAAAAAGAGCATTCTCAATTTGCATGGTATAGAAGCAGCACAAACAAAATAAGTAAAATATAGATCATGAAGCTGTTAGAATGGTAGCATGAATTCATGAGATATAGTAACGGAAGACTGTAAGAATATCTCACATCGAAATGATTCTAACACTTCGCTAGTTATATAAAATATATTATACCTCTCCACTCATAGGCAATTGTGTTTTAGGTTGAAACCAACAAGTTGTACGTACGTGACTTAGTGGTGTGAAGTAATAAGCCACGATGACGTATCACAAAGGAGGAAGGGATAGCCAACTAGCAAGCTGAGGAAGCTAGCCGAGGAAACTGCTTCCAGGAGAGGGATAAAAATCTATCCCCTGACCTCTCTGTAGCTCATTTGCAAACTACGACCTTTTTTATCAATAGCTGGGCTTACGTTATTTATTTTACATAAGTTTTTACACTTTTAAAGTAATAGAACCAACTACAAAGAACCGCCTTTCCCTATCTGATGGTCTATATTAAGTTTGACGAGAAATCATTATCTCAACTAAAAAGGATTCCGGCCATTGTGTCAGAGATTATTAGTTTGAGTGACAACTGGGATGAAACCAATATGTAATATTGTGGTTTCGAATCTGGAAAGATTAAAGCTTCAACCTAAACCTCCTAATAATTCAATATATATATATATATATATATATATATATTAATATTAAGTTTGGACCAACAACAAAAGGATTTTAAGAGTCCTTTAAAATTTAAGCCGGTGGGATAAATGAAAAGTAAGAGGAGATAAACCTAAATGTTATTTAGGTTTACTAAAATAGTAATATAGGTCCATTTTTAGTTACATTAGTATTAGATTTATGCATGTCCTAGTCGATAAAAAGGACAATTTTTTTTTTACCAAAAAGAGATAATTTTTTAAAAATAACTTAAATACTAATTGAATTTTGTAAAGTAGTCTATTTTTTTTCCAGATTTTTGTAGTAAAATATTATTTTGTATTACAATTATCATGATCTTTTCTAACCTAATTAATTCCTCTAAGTTTCTTTGATGTTATTATATCCAACATTTTCTTCTCATGAGGAAGTTCAAAGTATATAACCTTTGAGGTAACTAACTGTAGATTCGTAGTACCTTAGTATGAAGCTTATAGCTGAGGTTTTCTTAGCAAGAGTACCTTTGAGATAATTATAATCTGTTTGGTTTAGTAACCATGAGACACATTTAGGTTGTTCAGGGTCAAAGGCTATAATTCCCCCATGAACGAAAGCACATTATTTAATTAATATTAATTTCTTTCAGCAATTATTCGATTGGGAGACCTTTGATATAATATAATGGTTAATATTTTTTCCAGTTGAACTAATGATCTGTAGTATACATTTTATCATCGTACCCCTAATGTTCAACAACGCATTGCTTACATAGGTTTTAAATTCATCTTTGAGAGTTCTAAGCTTGACTTATATTTGCATATCATAATCACAATTATAGAGAAAAATTGGAGAAGCCAAGAAGAAACGAAGGATGCCGCGTAAAACACCGGACGACAACTATATATTTAAAGTATATATGAATTCTATTCTATTTTAATTTAGATGGCAACACATCATCAATATCAGCTCAAACTAGAAGCTATATATATTTGTAATAACATTTAAACACTACACCAGTCAACCACCCAATTAAAAATAAGAAATAGAGATATGGAACCTGTGCAGTTGACTTATACAGAGACGTTTTATTTAGTATTGAGAGATGAAGACACTTGATGATAAGTGTATCACATGTACGATGTATAGTTCACTGCATTTTCCCCATTTTGTAAGTTTAGATATGGTGTCATGTGGGGTTTGACTTAGGAAACACCTTTTAAACTTCTGAACCCATACTCAATATCCCCACCGTTACGCAGGCACATTTTTATTACTTCATATAGTTCAGCTATCGTTGACTTATTAGAAACTGACCTTAGAGAAATCCTAATGAAAATTTCTAATTCCGAAGTTCTCAAAATATTAGATGTATATGTATATATTTATATAATATTTTATTGTAAGATTTTTAATTTTACGAAAACTCAACCCAAAAATTCTCTGCATAGATATTTAGATTAAGTTTCCTGTAAAGTTAAGAACCTCACATTAAATACTAATATAAATAATAAATAATATATATATATATATATTTTGAGAACCGTAGAAATTCTTTGTTGGAAATGCTCTTAGAAACCTATTACTTTTAGCTTATTATGTACTATAAAATAAAATCCATAAGATGCTTCACTTCCTTGCAAAAGCATTACAGTTAGGATTGTACGTGCAGCCGAGAGAAGATGCATAACAATACGCTATAATAATGATTAACAACCATTCGTCTGTTAACATAAGTACACTTAAACTCGAAATTACACGGTCTTGAGAACCTTTAGTTTTATCTCGTTTCCCGATATATTTGAACTTATTATTAAGATCCTTAATATTTGAAGATAGTGATCTAGACGTAAAACTGTTTACAAATCTATACAGCCAACTTTCTCCTACTTTCCTGACCTTCCTTCTCTCATCATGAAGTCCGTGCTTCAATGCCAGTTATTAATTAAAAATTCTCAAATATTTCTAAACTTATACAAAATCAGCAACATTCTTTTTCCTCTTAAAACGTAAACTCACACTTGAAATCTGGTCTTGGTGATTATTGTGATCCAAGAGCAAAGCATTGGTCGTATGAGACATATATATTACTTCACATTTGTTAGAGATCAATGAATGTGAAGTGAACCCATCAGCAGTAACAGAACCAGATATAAAGAGAGACGGAGCTGAGACATTGGAAGGAACAGACATGACATAACTATGAGAGAACTGACGACAGAATAGGATTGTCCTTTATATATATCTTTATCTCGCCGCCTCGAGCTTTCATTTCAAAAGTATTCTTTGGTAAGTATTCACAGCTCCCTTTGGGATAACACTTTTCCTTGAAAAAGCTTAGCGTTAATTATCATTGACGTAGGCCCAGACAAATTAACGGGGACGAAAGAACCAAACCGGAACCGAACCCAATACCTGAATCTGAGCCGAACTGAAACCCTTCAAATCCCAAATGGTTTCTAGATTTTTATATTTGAAATAACCAACGAGACTGAACGGATAGCCGAATATATAAAACATTAATTATATATACATTATACATACCTTAAAATATATTTATAATTTAAATCTATTAATAGTATTCAAAAATAGTTGGAGAAAACTAAATTATTATAAAGTATCTGCACTACTCAATAAATATCCAGATATTTTTTCTTAGATATCAAAGAATCTGAAATATTCAAATTTTACTTGAATTATTTATTATTCATTATTTTACCCAATTTTGAATTTAACCCGAACTATCCGAATTTACCGAACTGAACCAAATGAAACTGAAGTTTTCTAAGTATTTCTCGGTTCTTAGTTTTAGTATCCGAACGGACCCGAACTATCCGAACCGAACCAAACTGAAAATAGCCAATAGCAAAATGGATCTCTAGCCTCCTACCCGAACTACCGATATCCAAATACCCGAACCGAACTGGACTGATATCTAAATACCCAAGCCTAATTTGACGTTTGAAGCTTTGCATAGTTTTCAAACTTTGAGACAAAATAAAACTGAGGTACAAATCGTACTACAGAATTTTGTTGTTTAAATTTAAGTTCGGAATCGGTTTTGGTTCTATCGTGTTCAGGTCGGGGTTAGTAAATCTTCAAAGGAACCGATTTCATCCGATTGTACTTGTGGGTTAGGGGGTCCCATCGGTTCTTCGGTTTTTTAAAATACCTGATTTGTACATACTTTTTAACCAAGACATAAAAAAATCAGCTTTTAGTTTTAAGACATGATTTATACCTATTTTGTACAACATAGTAAATTTCGATTTTCAGAAAATAAACATCATAACATGATCTGATATCAAAAGTAAACATAGTTATTTTATACAAATAAATCAATAATTAAAAGTATAAAACGAAACCCAAATTCTATAAAATTAAAAAAAATTGTATCATTGAAATAAAACGAAATATAAAAATTGAAATTTCACTGCCACCTTCAACCATTAACCTTATGTAATATAACACCACCTTCATTGTAACATATTAATTATTTAGATATTTGTTTTAATCTATTAATGTATTTTTGATATATATTAAATATCATGTTTGGTATAAGTTATTTTTTTTAGATTTAAAATATTTGGGGTTTCTTATCAATTATACATTTGGTTCAGATTCAGTTCAGTTATACATAATAACCCTAAATACCATAAAACAGTCCATTTGGTATTATGTCAGGTTCGGATCAGTTTCAGTATTCGGTTAGATTTTGATTCGGTTTTTTTCGTCCATCCACATGCTATGCTTTGGGAGTATTTACAGCTACAACTGCCCATTTGTTGGACACTTATTAATATGGGC
>CAJHQP010012913.1:0-10707 GCA_905132765.1 Moricandia arvensis | reverse complement strand
TTATTAGAACTCATGTGGTTTTTCACCAATGAAGTTGTCAAGCAACACCATCGGCTAAGCACCTCTTTAGATTTTTTAAAAGGTAAAATATTCTTTTTATTAAAATTTAGTTAGTTAATAAATTTTAATTTTTCCTTTTATAGTCAAACCAATAATAGAAGACAGTTAAAGTGGGAGTATCTGAAGGGATTCTTGAAGCATCTCACTTGAGAACCTTATTTCACTTTTCTCCTTTTTAATATATATATATATATCTTTTAATTATAAGAAATTGTCTTAGTAAAATCTTTTGTTGGAGTTTTTCTAATAATAATAATCTCTATGTTTCATATAAAATGAGTTAAATTATTATAATAAATGTAATATTTTGTAATTTTTAATTTTTAAAAACTTTTAACCAATAATAATTCAATAAAGTCAATTATTTTTTAAAAAAATAAAATATTTTAATAAAACACACACAAAAATCTATCTTTGCGAAACATTTTTTCTTAAACGTCTATCTTAATGGAAAGGAGAGAGTAAATTATAATACATTGTTCAAAAGTTTTTTTCGAAGAAAAATAGTGATTAAGAATATGCAAGCATACGTTTCATGCTTGCTTGAGTAATATCAATGATTATAGTTTTATAGAATAGTGTTCTCTAATATCTTATAGTACTTTGATTTTACCTTTTCATAAAAAATAGTTTTATCGAACTGCATTTTTAAATTTAAAAATTAGTGAAATTTTGAAAATATCATATCAATGTCCATACAATAAATAAAATTTTGAGCTAAACATATAGTTCTAACCCATACATTGTCTAAGAAACATTACAAACTTTGAACTATCACATATGTCATCACTAGAATAATTTTTAGAATCATTAGAAAAATTAATTGATCCATATAGACATATATTATATTATTTATTAAACTAACTATAAAACTGTTATTAAACTAACCATAAAACTGTCATTTAGCAAAGACATCAAGATCGTTTCATAGGAACATTTGTTTTGTTGGTTAATTTATTTCACTTAGAGAGTCCAGACACAACCGTTGGCCTGTCACGTTGGATCATATCACCATGACCTAATTGACCTTTCTGAAAACACAATCATTTCAAATAAGCTTACATAAACAAAAGAGAGTGCAAACAAGGAAAATGAAAACCAGAGCAGTACCTCACTGCGTCCCCAAGTGTAGCAACGACCTTCAACATCCAACGCCACACAATGACACGAAGCTATAAAACACATGAATTGTCAATCTTTTGTACAACACACAGTTCGAGAAACAGACCCATAAGAGAGAAACGAGAGTTTACCGCAACCAGAGGCGACGAATCGAATGTTGACGCCGACGTTTAAGTTAGTGAATAGGAGAGAAGGGGTGTTTTTAGATAGTTAGTGAATTTAAGTTTTTTGTTTGGTTATTGGGACAAATTTTCGTTAAAATGCATATGCATATATTTTTTTTCTCTAAAGCTTTTCCATTATATTATATTCAAGAGTACATACGGACCCTCATGAAATACATATCATATACCAAAATAAAAAAAGATCTAATTTATATTACTATTTAGTGTTTAATTAATTCTGAAATTTTAATTTTATAAAAAAACACAAATCTAAAATATTTTAAAAGTTAAGTATTCTATAGTTAAATAGTTATTTTTCGTATAAAATTAAAAATTTTACAATTAATATATATATATAATATATATTGAAGATATCAAATTGAAATACAATCAAAGAAAAAAACTCTAAATATGATTAATTGTGAGATTTGCATTTGCTAAGAATTTACCATTTTTAAAAAATCGTTATATTTTCTTCCTACTTTGTGTTTTAATAGCATGCATGATTATCGAGGTTTTTTAGGGGGTGTCCACAACACCACAAAAACCGTTTCTAAAACGCCTAATTAAGAGTCGATTTTTTCTTGTTTCTTTCACTGTTTGCGGGCTCCACTGACATGTGACCGACCACGATTAGTTTTTATTTTTTCTTAAATCAGATAAAAGAAAAAAAAAATCTCAAATGAGATTTTAGGTTAATGCGGCCTGAAGTGTTATATGTATACTGAGCCTTTTATGTTGGTTTCGTTTTTATGTTTGTACTCAGCTGTTGAACCCATAATATTGCTTTGAAATTTACAGAAACATTCAGCAAATATGCTTTACTTATAAATCATTCGAGTCAGTATATTCCATTCGAACATAATTCAATAACACCATCTTTTGAAATCCGTTTTTAATTTCTTTTTATTGCATGGAGTTGATTCATGTTGACATTAATTTAAGGATCAATTAGCCAACCTCGTTATCTAATCATTCATTGCCAAATCGTTTTCTTATATAATGCATTACTTCAGCAAGGTTGGCTAATTAGAGAAAAAACTTAGATTTAAATTCTCCTTACTTCTAATTATCAATCAAAGAGCCACTTTAGATTAATGAATAAAAATAGTAAATATTTTTAGAAAATTAAAATAGCTTAAAAATAAATATTTTTAAGAAAATCAAAATCAAGCCCTAGACCTAAATTCAAACTGTAAACCCTAACTCAAATCCTAAATCTTAAATCCAAACCCTAGACCCTAAATCCTAAACCCTAATCTTAAACCCTAAATCCTAAACTAAACCTAAGTCTTAGACCTTGAACCCAAACCCTAAATTCTAAAACTTTGAATCTAAACTTGGGTTCAGGGTTTTGGATTTAGGGTTTGGGTTTGGGGTCTAAGGTTTGAATTTAGGATTTAGGTTTAAGTTTTAGGTTTAGGGTATATGGTTTGGGTTAGTGTTTAGAGTTTGAGCTTAGGGTATAGTATTTGGGTTTAGGGTTTAGGATTTGGAGTTTGAGTTTAAGGTTTAGGATTTAGGGTTTAGAATTTGGGTTCACGGTTTTAGATTTAGGGTTTAGGTTCATGGTCGAAAGTTTGGGTTTAGGTTTTGGGTTTAGTGTGTAGGGTTTAGGTTAGTGTCTAGGGTTTGGGTTAATGGTCTAGGGTTTGAGTTTAATATTTAGGGTTTGGATTAGGATGTGGGTTTGATTTTTTTTTTAATATTAATTTTTAAGTTATTTTAATTTTCTATATTTAATAATTTTTATTTATTAATCTACATGTCATTTTAATTGGTTATTAGAGTGAGGTGAATTTAAAAGTTCACCCTAGAGGGTGAACCTAAGTTTTGTTCGACAAATTACTTAAAAGAAGCAGCATACTTCCAGCTAAGTAAGAACATGTTCAATGGGAGTGCTTAGTGGGTTGCTTAAGGGGTGGGCTCACTAGCACCCCAAAAATCAACTCTTAAATTGCCCAATTAAACATCCACTTTGCCTTGGTGTTTGCAGTGTTCGCGGGTTCCACTAACACGTGATGGGTCCAAATGGGATGCTAGGATAATCATTTTCTAATGCATTACTAAGATTATGTCTCCTAAGTCGCAATCAAGAAAATGCTTTCATGTAACTCTCACAAAATTAATTAGTCACTCTTTCTTTTCAATTCTTAAGCACTCTACGATCTCCTTCATGCACTAGTCTTGTAATCCAATAAAATTGATTATCAACGAAATGAGAAACACACTTTCTTATTACAACAAATAAATATTCATCCGTATAAACTTTACAAGTCTTAACTCAAATAATTAAGAAGTCATTGTTATGTTTAGTATTAAAAAAACATACACAACTTGAGGAGAATAATGAATATGAATCACTGTAACCTTACCCAAATACCTTCACTTGGAATGTTTTGATTCACCCACAAACATCATATAATAACCAGGCGGTGCGATATTCATCGATCTTGGAGTCCTCACTTGAACCTCATAGTTCATCGACTTACCAAGTAAAGAACCAAAAAGAGAACTGGTTCTCTTAACTCTAATATTGTCCAAAACCAAAAGCCTCTGGTTCATCGAAAACGAATGTGTCGTGAAAGGGGGAACACCATAGTCACTCTAACTGGACCCTTGACTTTTCCAGCGACCTTAAACTTCAGCTTCAAGTCCATCCCATACCTAATCGTTGACTGCGACTTAGGAGACATAATCTTCGGACGTAGTTTGGCAAACTCCGGTTCTAGGTAAGCCGGAGAGAAAGCTTCTAAGCTTAACTCGGTCGGGAAAAGCACTCCGGTGAAGTTGTAAAACGCGTGAGGATTACTTCCTCCGACAAGAACCCTCCCGTCACGTAGAAGAATCGCCGTAGAATGATACATTCTCGGTATCGTGTTCGGTTTAAGCGACTCAAACCTCGAGTTAACCGGATTCTCGGGATGGTACAAGTCCGGTACGAAAACCGGTTCACGACCAAGCTCCCATGCAGCTGAGCCAGCAGAGCCAACATCTCCGTTAGGTAAAAGCGTCATGTCTCCCATAACTCTCGCACGTGGCATTTTCTCAACCGTCCATTGAGGATTCTCATCGTTGATCTTGATCCTCGCACACGTGTCAAGCGCTTTCATGAATTTTTTCCATTTAAAAGCGACGACGAACGATCCTTTCGGTGCACCCTCCACACACCAGAACTTCCGCGTCGATCTGTCCGCTTCAAGATTCTTTAGCGGTAGTAACACGGCTGAGCCAGTGCTAGGATAGCTCCTAGGATCACCACCTGGAATCTTTGGATAAGTTTTCACCACCTTGTTATTAACATAAGTTGAATAATATCGCTCGGTTATTAGCGAATATAAATAGATTCCCATCCGTGTTGAGAAAAACGTAAGGGTAAAGATTATTCTCTTCTCCTTTATCGCTAGTCTCGGGCAAAACGGCATCGCGATAACGTTGGATGATGTCGTTTTGGGGAAGAACTCGTAGTTGAACTGTTTTTGACCTCCGATAATGATTTGTCTACCGTCGGGAAGAATATGATTAGAAGAGTACCATCTCCTCCTTGATAAGCCATTGTTAATCTCGACCAGTCGCATTGGTTATCATCACAAGGAGAGAAGGTTCTCGCTTTTAATGGCACCGTCCCGGTCTCCACCGGTTTGGACGAGGACACCGTCCCGGTCTAACCGAACCGGAGGAGCACCATGTGTTGGATTGTACAGTTAATGGACGGACCTTGTTTGATGCGACGTCGTATTCTATGGAGTGAGCCGTGCAGTCTATCTTGGACACGGGGTCTTGTGGGTTTGTTACGACAGTTACCGTCGGGGAGAGTGATGTTCGATGGTCCGAAGTTGGTTCGGTCAAACATTCACGACACGGTCGTTGCGGAGGAGCTGCATGTGCATGGCTGAGATTCCGACGTTTGAGAGGAGGAGATCCCATTTTCCTCCGGCGGAGAATGTTACGTGACATGTTAGGAGGAGTTGAAGCGAGGTTAGTAAGAGAGCATAAAATGTTGTCGCTCGTGGCTGCCATTTTTGGTTTCTTGTTTGATCTTTGTGTGTTTTTGTTTTATTGTGTGTGTTGTGATGTAAATGGTTCGTGTCTTCTTGTTTATATAGTGGTCGATGGGGGACGATGGGACTCATGAAAGGTTATTGTATGTAGTAGTTTAACAAATAATAATTGTATTATTATTTGTTTAGTTCCAACAAACTGAAAGTCCAATGTATTATTAATTTAGATTTTGTAAACTTTTTATTTTTTAATTTATTGAAGTACTTGTATCATTCATTTATTAATCAGCGACCGTCAAGATTCCGAGTTAATGTTTTACAAGGATGACAATTGAATTTATTGCCTATTTTAGTTATAAGCAAAAGTAAATTTAATAGAAATTTTAAAAAAGACTTCACTATATATGTTTTGATGTTTGCGCATTCACGTAGCCAGTGATAGATATCGTGGAAGAAAACATATGAACCATTTACTTATTTATCTTTTTTTTTTATTCTTTCTTTTTGATTTGGCAACAACTTTTTTTAGATGTATGATTGCATTCATATACCAATAATCACTATACCGAATAGGATTTGTCGTGGAAGGAACATTTATATTATTGGATTTACATTATACTCGCGGGATTTGATACATAATTACCGATTCTTTTCAAAAAGTATTATCGTTTATCTGAGTAAGGACGTATTGATGATGAAAAGTTGTGTTAACATCATAGGCAACTATAAATTATACAAGAGTCCGTTACGTTTGAAGTCAGGAAAAATAGATAAAGAGAGCATATTTCATTTTGCAATTTTTCGTGTGGTTCGTTGCATGTTAGTCATTTGATAGTCGCTATTTCTTTTGTTATAAATGACTGCATGAACACATAAATTAATATGGTTACCAACCGCATGTCATTTGTTTAGCAAAAGATTCATGCACATAAAATTAAACTATTTGTTTCAACCGTTTGTATTATGACTATACATATCTAATAATTAAGATGATTCATTCTTGCTTAAATGTCAAATATCGTTCTAACTATATAAGATCGTTTGATTCGTTTCAAACTTTCAATTATTTTTAGTTATAAATGATAAGTCGTCTAACGGACATTTTAAATTATTTGATTTTACATTGTACTTGATTGACTTATTATGTAATTACGATTATTTTGGATATTAATTTGATCGGTAGGCTAGCAAGGACGACTTAATGATGGCGATGTTGTGTTAACATCAAACATGCAAACTATAGATTATACAAGTCAAAGCCCGTTACGTTTTAGTCCTCCCAGGGGCTACTTATCCTGGTTCGTTGCACGTTAATTATTTTGGTCGTCCCAAGTTTTGTAATGAATAACTAATAAACAAACGCAGAACATTCATGCATAGATCAGTTCCAAAGAAAGAACATTCATGCATATACATATATAGTATTACTATACTTGAATTTCCGACGATGCAGAGTTAAATTTAACACTGGATTTATCATTCTCGTATCAATTATCTGATTAGTATTTGAGCAAAAAATAAATAAATTATCTGATTAGTGAACATGCATTTTTTTTATATTTAATATTTTTGACAGTTTTTTCGAGAGTAATATTTCATGACAGTTAGTTTCAGTTATATCCATAAATGAACAATTTTTTATATAAAATTTTCCCATTTATTTTATATTAGTAATGCATACAGTATTGATGCATATACAGTATGTATGTACATACATCTTATATGTTTTCGTTATGAATAAATATTTGTATTTCCATATCACCAAATCTAATGATTGACCAGTGACATTCCATTCATGAACGCGGTCAGTTGACTCAGTATTTTTTTATGTTGCTAATAATATATAGTTTGCCTATTTTTGCGTTATCACATTATTCATATGTACTTTTACATATTAAAATATGTAATTATTATATTATGTACCAAGAAGTAATATAAAAAAAACTCCAAGCTGTTCACTTAACTAATTTAATTCTACTCCAAAATCATTATAAGATCATATTCAACACTATTTTTAGCATTCTACATCATTTTTTTCTTCCATCTTATTATTCGACGTACATTTAACTTTTACACATTACAAGGATATCATTTGATAAAATTTAATACCATATTTTATTAATTAATAATTTTTTTTTCTGTGCGCATTAACTAATTTTTTTATTTATAGAGAACTTAAAACAACAAAATAAATAAAAATTTGATTTATAGTAAATTATGATTAAAATAATTAAAAGGTATAAAAATCTCAAAATATCAAAAAATTGACATGTGTTATAGGTTATTCTACTTTTTTGTATTCAACTAGTTGAATACATTCAACTTTCATTTATTCCACATACGCAATTTTATGAATTCATGTACTTCTTGCACTAGATTCAACGTTTGAAAGAGATATTCAGCTACCTTATTGAACATGGTTTATTGATTACTAGTTCACATGTTTACTATCTACTGATTTATTAATAATAATTATTCTTTCATTTTTTTAAAAAGCATCATTTTAACATTTTTTTCTTATTATACAATAATATTGTTTATATAATTCCAATATAATTTAAACTTATTCTTAGTTAAATAGTAGTTGTAGAAGACATTGATCTAATAAATAGATATATTTATCTCAGATAGGGGTGGGCACTTTACCCGATACCGAAGCCGCACCTGAACCCGATCCGAAAACCCCGAACCGAAATCCGAAACCGAAATCCGAACCGAAGTAGTAAAATACCCGAATGGGTATTGAATTAAGTGAGATTGGATATCCGAACCCGAACGGGTAATATCCGAATTCGAATGGATATCCGAAGATAACCGAAATATGTATACTTACCTTATATTTTTAGTTTACATCTCTCAAATTATTTAAAATATCTATATATTGATGTTATACATACTTTAAAACTATATAATATACATAAAATTACGAATAAAAATGATTTGATACTCACTTCAAATGTATACCAAGTTTTTGTTTCATGCATTAACAAAATTTATAACTAAAATTTAAAAACAATAACCAAATTAGTGTTTTTTTTATTTTTGAAATGTTATCTCCAAATCTATTAATCATTCAATCTATAAAAAATAAAAAATCAGTTAAGTGAAATTTATATTTTTATATACAAGAAACTTGAGAATAAATTTTGTTTTCTTTGAAAATGTAAATATCCGAAAAACCGACCCGAAATAAACCGAAACTCGAACTAAAAATACCCGAACCCGACCCGAAGTACAAAAATACCCGAAACGGATTCTTATACCTCTATACCGAAAATACCCGAAAATCTGAAGTACCCGATCTGAACCGAACGGGTATCCGAACGCCCACCCCTCAGATACTTATTGATTAAATATTTTTTATCAGCAGTTAAATAAATGTAACTAATGAAAACTTAAATAATTTCAATTATTTATAATATGTGTGAAAAGTGTTTAAGTAACATTTATTATGAAATAGATTAAGTATACAATTAAAACATTCTTACTAAGAAACTCATGTGGTTTTCACCAATGAAGTTGTCAAGCAACACCATCGGCTTAAGCACATCTTTCGGATCTTTAAAGGCAAAATATTCTTTTCATTAAAATTAGTTAGTCAATAAATTTTAATTTTTCTTTTTATAGTCAAACCAATAATAGAAGACCGTTAAGTGGGAGTATCTGAAAGGATTCTTGAAACATCTGAATTGAGAACCTTATTTTACTTTTTCTCCTTTTAAAAACATATATTTCTTTTAATTATATAAAATTGTCTTAGTAGAATCGTTTGTTGAAGCCTGTTCTAACAATAGTAATATTTTTTTTTATAGAAAATTCATTAAATTATTATAATAATGTAGTATTTTATATAATTTTCAATAATTTTTATCAATAGTAATTTAATAAAAGTAATTAATTTTCTAAAAATTTATAATATTTTAATTAAAACATACAAAAAGTCTATTTTGTGAAACAATTTTTTTTAAAACGTTTATCTTAATGGAAAGTAGGAAGTAAATCATATTAAATTGTTCAAAAGTTTTTCCCGAAAAAAATAATAATTAATTAAAGTTTTATAAAACTTCTGTTCTCTAATATGTTATTAGTACTTTGATTTTACCTTTTCATAAAAATTAGTTTTTATCGAACTGCATTTTTAAATTTAAAATTAGTGAAATTTTGAAAATACAATATCAATATCCATACGATTAATAAAATTTTGGAGCTAAATATAGTTCTAACCCCTATATGTCTAAGAAACATTACAACCTTTGAACTATTACATATGTCATCACTAGAATGATTATTAGAGTCTTTAGAGAAATAAATTTATCCATATTGCTATTTATTATACAATTTATTAAACTAGGCCATAAAACTATTATTAAACTAACCATACAACTATCATTTAGCAAGGACATCAAAATAGTTTCTTAGGAACATTTGTTTTGTTGGTTATTTTATTTCGGTACAATTATCTAAACCACCTCAAGTATGAAAATAAAATGACCTTTTATCTGAAAAACTATTATTAATCTTCTTCATTTTTATTAAATAAAGTTAAAAAATTACTTAATATGATTAAACTATATATGAAAATTAATGATTTTGAAAAAGAAATATTTGATAAATTTGTGTAGCCTCTATTCTTTTATTTAACTTTATATTGTGAAAATAAATTAAAAATTACATTAACTATATAATAATAAATTAGTTTTTAATTTTTTAAAAGATATAAATTACTTAAACTTTTAAAATTTCCACATATAGTATTTTGCTGATTAATAGTTTAAATATTTTGTTATAACAAGATACAAACGATTATAAAATTATATGAGTGTGAAGTGCATTAAACATATATTGAACAATAGATGAAGTGCATTGAAACATGTATTGTTTATAAATTTAAAATTAAACAATATATCCTCGAAAATGCATAAATATTTTAATTTCAAAAGTGCACTGAACATTGTATTGAAAACTTAATATTTTAATTTTGAACTTTCATTGAATTTTTTAAAAAATGATTATAATTTACTATAGATATAAATGTTTCCAAATTGAAAATTATGTTAATCAGTTAATTAAAAAGATTTGTTTATAAAAATACACAAATTGAAAATAGCAAACAAAACTTCATAAACCAAATAATAAATTCGGTTTAGGAATGGTTTAGCTATTTAAGTACGGTTTAATTTTACACGCCGACTTACCGCTGGGAATTACTAAACCAATCATTGTTTGAACATAAGTTTGGTTGGGTTCCTTCTCTCTCTCTCTCTCTCTCTCTCTCTCTCTCTCTCGCAAAAACAGTTTGTTTCTCGAGATCAGATCTCATCGGAAGAGACAAAACAACTCACGACGAGCACGAGCGATGG
>CAJHQP010012912.1:0-10714 GCA_905132765.1 Moricandia arvensis | reverse complement strand
AATGTTTAATGTCTGTGTAACCATTATTTGAGAGTATTGTTGTTGTTTTCATTGATTCTAAAGATGTTGTACATTATATGGTGGATAATACCCAAAATCAATATTGTATCTAATTGTAGGTGCCTACAGTTACCATATATTAGATTTATAATTATTACAGAGTATAATATAGACATTATATCAGTATAAAAGATAGATTATACAAAAACAAATAAAAAGATAATCGGACATGTGTTAGGAATTGCATCAAAATAAAACACTACGATACCCTCAACAGCAATTAACTAAATATGCATAGTGGCTTAGTAAACATGCTATAAGTAAGATTATTTTGAGTTGAGATAGTAGTTAGTGATTAGCTCTCAATACGTTCGTAGATTGTATATCACACTGTGTAGGGCTAGATTAAACGATGGCATTTTGAATACGAAAAGTGTGTTTATCAAGCTTGTTCCGTCTATGCGCATACTTATAAAAACAGTTGTCAATGACATCGACGTCACCAATTCTAATTAGTCACACAACTCTTCTAGGATATCGCCCAATGTAAATACTCTTCAATTATGATCTTTTGTGGATTCCTAAATCAACCTAATGGCGGCACTCGACATAATTGCCGGCCAAGGAGACGCAAAAGTCGTCTAGAGAGTATGTGATAGTCTCTTCACATAGCGTCATCTTAGTCTGTATTCATTTACTCTTACATATTAAGCTTCGTGTCAAGTACACTATGATGCTGCCATGCCAGACGGATTCTTAGCTCAAGGTGATACATGCTGTCACAGTTGAGATTACTGACGGTTAATTGTCTGGAGTCGAAGTCGTGATAAACCATCTAGCTATGTATATGAGTCGGCAATAACATGGTGAGGAATCGTTAGCCATGCATTCGCGCTCCTAGAAAGTTGAGAGAGTAGTCTTGCACCATATCGGTTTTGGATCTCTTTGGTGATGGAGTCATGATTAGAGAAAGATACGTTTGAGTTTGTCTTCCATTTTCAATCATATCATGAGTCTTTGGAATTCTAGTGTCTCTTGAACTGCTAGGTCGATTGATTCATGGTGATAGAGTATGAATCTGTGATGTGTATGTTTGGGTGTGTGGGAATTAGAAGAATTTAGTATCAGGCTGTGTGCGGTATCTTGACTGTATGTGTACGTCGGATAGCACAATGGCAGAAGTGTCTTTCTTCAGTAGCGAATCTCGTTAAACATCTCGTATGCCAGTATTGTTGTTTCGATGCTGTGGTTGTCGGCGCTTTGTTTGTTGTGAGTGCATCTGCGGTTGTCGTCTGCTCTCTTGGCGCGGTTTCTCTGTTCTATGAGTGTTTCAGTGATTTGTGCATTGGTAGCCATAAGATATTTAGGTATGGTACTTCTCTCTATTTTGGTTTGGTCGATGGGGTTTGAATTTCAGACGAGATACAGCTTTTCAGTCGTGTAGCTTCATCGTCTTTCTTGGTGCGTAAGCTCAAAGGGTCTTGTGCGCTAATTTGTCAGCACTTCTGTGTTATGGGGTTGCATATACGGATGACGGGAGAGCTGGTCTGTGATGAAGGTTTCTAGGACGTCTTATCTTCTGGTTCCGATTATCGGTCGCGAATGGGTATGCTTCGTCAGGGGATTATTGTCCAGAGAGGTTCCACCTGAGGCGTTTCGAGTGATGTCGCAATGGAGTGTGTAAAGCTCTAAAGCATCGGGAGCCGCTGCGGACTCTCGATAAGCTCCAGATGTAGGGTGGTAGAGAAAGGTCCAATATCTGGTTCGTCAGTTGTCTAGGGTTTCGACTTGTGGTTAGAGCCAGAGACGACAAGAGAATGAGCCTGTTTTATAAATCTCGCTCGAATGCATGCTTCTTGAGAGCTAAAAGTTAGCATTGACCGCATAGAGAAGTTCCTGGTGAAGCTTCTCTTCAAAGTTGTTGTTGATTGACATTCACAAAACTATGTTGGTAGCTTGCCAAGTTATAACGTGGTTCTGATAAGTCGTAGCAATGAAGCACGATTGTCTTCCTGTAGACGAGTATACATATTCCGGATGTGTGTGAAACACGGTGTGATTCTCCTCGGGATTGTAGAGCAGGTGTGTGATGATTGAGACTTGATTTCTCTGCCTTATATGTAGAATTTATATGAGCATCGTCGGTGTCTTCTAAGGTACTATCTTTGTGTTTATATGGGTATAGTTTTAAACTGTTTTGGCAGGCTTGATACCTTTACTGGCTTCAGTTAGTAGCTCGGACGGTTCATAGACGGGAGTACATATTCGTCATACATACGTGTGTATGTGTATGATTTTTCTAAGTTACAGCTCACATCCATGTTTCATGCACGAGGAGAACTAAAGAGCTCAATATCACGATAGTGAACCACCTGTGCTTAAAATAATGCATCATCTATGCCGACTAGCGCAGCCTATCACTCCCTTTTCAATTGTATGTAGTGCAGCAGCTGTCATCACGCAATACCAACAGGTAGTGTTACATTGTTGTTGTTGTTGTTGTAACTTGACTAGTCTGTTTTATATTATAGCTTGTGTAGTATAGAATTATTGTAGTTTTTTTAAATAGCGGATGTATTATCTAGTGCAAGTCTCTATTAGTATGTTAGTAAGGTTCACCTTATGGCCATACTGCTACCTTTTATAGGGCTCCAAGTGTGTAACTTGAGCCACATTTTTTATTTACTTGTTATTCTTGTAAGTTCATATCCAGCGCATTCATATGCTATATTAAATAATGTATAGTGTCGAATTTGATGTTGTGTAAGCTACTAATGTTTGTGCATATACTTTGAGTTAATTGAATTGTCAATTCTATACTATATCGCTTACGGTTTAGAATAGGGTCAACAATTTTAAACACATTGGATGCAAATAAATATAACATATGGGTTAATTTTCTACAATATTAAATACAATATAATATGTATTTAATGTTGTAGTTTATTATTTCATATCTTACTTTTCTCATTGTACCACATTCACGGTTCCTATTTACAATATGCAAAAAATAAGTATGTTTATCTTATGTACTTGTTGCTTTCATTTAATTAGTAAACTATACAAATTATCATAAATTATAGTATGTTACATGGATTTGACTCATTTTTACTTTTTATATTAAAGTCATCTATAGTTCATTCCACAAAAGTGGCGCTAACGGTTGCTCCAATATCACATGAGTAATAATATAGTTTTGTAATGATTAAATGTATAGATGTTGCGCCTGAAAGCAACTAAAGATTGAAATTTGTGTAGTTATTATAGTGTCAAGATAGTATTGTCCTTTCATATGGTAGCTCGGATATTGTACTTTTTGTTTATGTCGTACATATACTATCAAAGATATATTATAGTATAGTTTTTAAATGGCCATACATGACGATTGTGATTTTATACTAACGTCACTTACAGTATACTCCACTAATTGGGAGTTCTTTAAGTTCACAAGTTGTATTATATATTTTATCTACTTACAACCAACAGATATTTCATACTAATAACTCCCATGCTTCATTACTTTTCATCCCGACGGAATACAGTTGTTGTGTGCTCTATGGTGTTATATTTTTCATATACTTTGAACTGTTTATTTGTATTGTTCAAATACAAGGTCCATAAGTTACTATATGTTCCACCTATAGTCTCTTCCTGGTGCGATCCTGAGCAGACTCAAACTCAAGTCAAAGGATCCAATGTATTGGCTAGCTAAACTACTGATCAAAGCTTGGCTGAATGAGCAGTTTCAATGTCTCATTGGAATGGTCTATGAAGTATTAGACAGAGAGAAGGATAAGAGACTTGACGGCCTCTGATAGTCATGGGATGATCATGAAACAGTGTGGACATGGAGAGGTCAAGAATGGATGAAGCAACAACACGTTGGAGGATCCAAAGACCATCAGGAGACACTCCAGTACTCAGTTAAAGTCGTGGGCATCATGAAGAAGGAAAGGGAAATTAAACCATTGGTTTAATCTCTGATTGTTTAAGGGATTGTAAGTTTTTTAATTTGAACCAAAGGCAATTTCGTTTTGGGATAACCAGGGTAAACCAAAACCAATTAGGATTAGGTTTTTGTAAACCAATTTCAAATTGGATTAGGATTATAATTTAAAGTAAACCCAATTTGGTTTAGGATTAGGGATTTCGTGTTTTCTTTTATATAATTGTATGCAGTCAGCTGGATAATGAATCAATTCAGTTTAGCAATCAAAAACGTTTCTTTTCATCTCTGCTCTTGCTTTTGGCGAGTTGAGACTTGCTGGTGAGTAACATTCCAGCGTGGGTTCTCTGTTTTGGTGTGTCATATTCCAGATCAGAAGCCTTGGAGTATCAGGAGACGTACCATATCTCTTGTGTCCCACATCGATCCACAAGCCTTGAAGCAGATTGAGTCCTTGATTTCTCTGTTTGCAAGGATTATCAAAGGATTTACCTCACCTACAAGAGATCGCAGGGAGCTACAGCCTATCCAGGGCCGTACCCCAAGTGGTATCAGAGCCTCTTGAAGGTTAGGGTAACAGATCTTAATCTGGTTTCATCAACTGCACACGATTTTTGTCTCTTTGGTAGCTGATCTAACCACCAAATTCGTTTGGAAAAGGAGAAGAGTGACAGAGAGAGAAACTACCACAACAACAAAATCAACAAACCCTAGGAGCTTGGTTGACACCACACACGTCACCATGATAATACCTGAGGTCTTTGTTGGAGGAAGATGTCCAACAGCTTTTATATCATGGACTGTAGGCATAGACAACTTTATCCTGCAGAATCAAATACCTTCACAGGAAAGCTTAGCCTTTGCTATTAGTCTACTGAGAGGTGAGGCTAAGGAATGGTGGAGGGAAGAGGAAGAAGCACGCTGGTATGAAGAAGAACAACTGGAAACTTGGGATGAGCTCAAAATAGCCTTGAGTTTTAGGTACATACCTGGTTTTCAATGGGAGGAAACTGCCACTGCCATACTCACCACCAGAGAATCCTTTACCCACGTCTGCAGCTGATAAAGAAGTACACATACAAGTATTGTGTGAGCTCGTGTCTGATCAAAGAAAACAAGAAGAAAAAGTGCCTGGAGAGTCATCTACAACTCATGAATTGGTGCTTGCTGTGATTGATCAAGGTTGAAAGCTTTCAGTCTTTAACTTGTAGTTTACTGACCTTGTCTACTTTATACTTCCAGTCCAGCTTATTGGAGCATCTGAGAGTTGTTTAAGGGCTTGCCAGCAAGTGTTTTTGAACCAGGAAGAAGCTTGAGTGTTAGTAGAAGGCACAACAACAATCTGGCTCAGAAAACAGTTTCATACAAGCCTTGATGCTGCAAGGTTTCTTCACTCTTGAAGAACAAGATTTGAAGTCAAATCTTTTTTGAAGGGAGAGAGGATGGTGTGATCCAAGTAGTTGCTGTGATAAGAGAAGAGAGTCAGCAGGTAACACGTTTTTGATCAGATCCATAATTGATCAGAACCAGCTTAGAAGAGCAAAACAGAAACTTGTTGTTGTTAAAGAGGAGAAACTGCTTGCTTTAAGTTCTGTTTGCAATGAGATATAATCTAAGGCACGTGAAAGGATTGCCAGCACTTTGTATTCAAACCAGGAGAAGAGGTTTGTGTGTGCAAAGACATGAATCAATTCGTGGTTAAAACAGTCAAGAGTTTGGAGTTGATTGTTCAAGAGTACTGCCATCTTACAAGACTTGGATTTGAGGGACATATCCTTTTGAAGGGAGAGAGTATGGTGCGATCCTGAGCAGGCTCAAACTCAAGTCAAAGGATCCAATGTATTGGCTAGCTAAACTACTGATCAAAGCTTGGCTGAGAATGAGCAGTTTCAATGTCTCATTGGAATGGTCTATGAAGTACTAGACAGAGAGAAGGATAACGAGACTTGATGCGGCCTCTGATAGTCATGGGATGATCATGAAACAGTGTGGACATGGAGAGGTTCAAGATGGATGAAGCAACAAACACGTGGAGGATCCAAAGACCATCAGGAGACACTCCGTACTCAGTTAAAGTCGTGGGCATCATGAAGAAGGAAAGGGAATTAAACCATTGGGTTAATCTCTGATTGTTTAAGGGAATTGGTAATGTTTTTAATTTGAACCAAAGACAATTTCGTTTGGATTAACCAGGGTAAACCAAAACCAATTAGGATTAGGTTTTGTAAACCAATTTCAAATTGGATTAGGATTAGAATTAGAGTAAACCAATTTGGTTTTAGGATTAGGGATTTCGTGTTTTCTTTTATATAATTAGTATGCAGTCAGCTGAATAATGAATCAATCAAGTTTAGCAATCAAAAACGTTTCTTTTCATCTCTGCTCTTGCTTTGGCGAGTTGAGACTTGCTGGTGAGTAACATCCAGCGTGGGTTCTCTGTTTTGGTGTGTCATATCCAGATCAGAAGCCTTGGAGTATCAGGAGACGTACCATATCTCTTGTGTCCCACATCGATCCACAAGCCTTGAAGCAGATTGAGTCATTGATTCTCTGTTTGCAAGGATTATCAAAGGATTTACCCACCTACAAGAGATCCAGGGAGTTACAGCCTATCCAGGGTCGTACCACTTCCACCCAGGTGGATGCATTTGTGTTACTATATCAATCATTTTTTTTCTCTTGCATCTATACACATACGTTTGCATCACATGTTATGCATTGTGAAATGAAATTTGTTTTTTATGCGCTTTCCACGGATTATATTATATCACATATAGTATAATATAGTTTTTGTGCCCGCATTGTCGTTATATGTTCTCTTAACTTATATATGTCGCATATGTAATACAGTCTAACATTTTCAAACCTTTTATGTTCTCTACTTATATAATGTTTATATCATTGCACTGGAGTCAACTTTCAAACCCCAAATACACATATGTTGCTGGTGTTTTTCGCTTTTCCAGTGCTTATGGTATAGTGTGGTCTATGGAGTTAAATATATTCATAATATGTAGCATTTCCATAAACGTAATTGTTATAAGATAACTGTTACGCTATAAATGTCTCATTCCCTCATTTACACATGCTAACAAGTGAGGAAAAAAAAAACGTCCATTATAAATTATAATTGTCACATCCAATTTATTAAGGTTATAATTTTAATTTTAGCATTTCTTATGAATATTTATCAAATTTACCATAATATTTAATTCATTGTAATATTATTTTGTATTTAATTCATAAAATTGAGTGTAGAGAAAATTTGTAGAAAAAACTGTTTGAGATTTTTTTATTTTATTTTAAAAATTTCTTATATTTTCCTTATTTATAACCAATGGATAAATATTATAATTAAAATGTAATATTACTATTGTTAAAAAGTAAAGGACGTATTTTTTTACCAAAGATATTAGTGTTAACACTAAATCATTCATTTTTACTAATTTGGTCTAAACTAAAAAAAAAAAAACCATTTACTTACATGGATATATATATAGGGTAAAAATGTTAGAAGTAATTAGGGGAACTGGAAAAAAAAAACAATTAGGGGACGAAAGAAATGGGAGAAGAAGAAAACCCCCTAAATCCGATGTACATGGTTCCCGAAGATTTGCAGGAAGAGATACTCCTTCGACTACCACTGAAGTCCATCCTCAGATTCAAAACCGTCTCCAAAAGATGGAGATCAATCCTGGAGTCGAGGAGCTTCGCGGAGAGGCGTCTGAAAGCTGAGAAGAAGAAGAACAACCTAAAAATCCTTGCCGTTGGAAACCAATCGCGATTCAAATTAGACGCAGGGGAGATAGAGGTGACCTGTTTAGGCTGCGAAGCCGCAAAAAGGCCCTCTCTGACCTGTGAAGGTTTGCTTTGCATCCCTGTTCGTGGATGCGTCAACATTTTGAACCCTTCCACTGGAGAATACATCAGTTTCCCTTCCGATAAAGATCCCGTGACCAGCCGCTTTGGTTTCTCATTCTTTGCATCCCCATGGTGGCATATATTCCCGGGATACTGGGCCATGGGGTTTGGTAAGGATGTAGTGAACGGAGATTATAAAGTAGTGAGGATGTTGTTTGAACCTACATTTTATTGTGAGGTTCTGAATGTGAGCGTTGGTGAATGGAAGCTAATAGAACCGCCTCCTTATAGCGTGGATCCAAGACAGAAGTCCGTGTATGTCAATGGATCCATCTACTGGTTAGAAATGCTGGATCGTCGTCGTAGCATACTAGCTTTGTGATGCAGAGAGATATTTGGATATATTCTAAATATTTTAATTATCTAGTTATTATTTATTTTGGTGTTTATCTTAATTAGTTAGAATTATCTTATTGATTTTTAATAGTTGTTAGGTTATTTGGGGTTTATATAAATATGCTTTTTATGCCTATAGTTGTATTGAGTTTATGAATTGATTAATAAAAGTTGAGAGTTCTCTCTTCGTTCCTTGTTTTCGGTAGATCATTGGTGATCTCAACGAATATAAGAAGATATTGATCTTAGGTATTCTTAGACTAAATAAGATCCTTGTGTTATCGTAGCTTCCGCTACATCAGTTGGTATCAGAGCTGTTGTTTTGGTTTCTTAATCAAAACTCGATTCTGGAATCATGGAAAATTTGTTCTTGGAAAGTGAAGAAATAGTTTTCAAAGAGATTATTGGAGATCCAATATTCGAGTATCTATCGATGATGTCTTTATGGAAGACAGAGATGAATCCTTTGCATGTCATGTTAAAAGTTCTATCGTGACGTTTACGATGAAAATAACTTCATCACAAAATTACAAGGATGAACGATGGGCATGTGGTGGCTGTTTGGCAAGAATGCGCTTCACGCCTACAAAGAAATCACTATGCCATATCACCAAGAGAAGACACCGCGTATATATTCAACCTTGCTAGAGCCAATCAGATGTCTTCTTGGAGTTTTGTAATAGAAAAGAAGGTTTCATGCATATTATGGAAATGTTTGGCGTAAAGGTAATACGTGTCTTATAATTTGTTTGGAGAGGAATGATAAGAAGGTCAAGAGATACCAATGAAAGAGAAGAAAAAGAAAAAAATTGAATTGACGATTACAGTTAAGATCGAGGACGAATCTTTTCCAAACCCGGAGAAGAATGATGCAGAGAGATTATTTGGATATATTCTAAATATTTTAATTATCTAGTTATTATTTATTTTGTCTTTATCTATAATAGTTAGAATTATGCTTATTGATTTTTAATAGTTGTTAGGCTTATTTGGGGTTTATATAAATATGCTTTTTATGCCTATAGTTGTTATTGAGTTTATGAATTGATTAATAAAAATTGAGAGTTCTCTCTTCGTTCCTTGTTTTCGGTAGATCATTGGTGATCTCAACGAATATAAGAAGACATTGATCTTAGGTATTCTTAAACTAAATAAGATCTTTGTGTTATCGTAGCTTCTGCTACATCAGTTACTGACGGAGGCGGAAGTAACCGTTAGTTAACCGATAATGCGAAGATAACGTTGAATTCCTGAGAATACCCGTTAACTTAGCCTTCTTAAATTTGTTGAATTCTCAAAGAATGCCCAGAAGTAAGGTTTTAAGAGTTTGTTAACACCAAAGCTCTAAGTTTATAAATCAATAATCAAGTTGTGTTTCTTACAAATCAGAGATCACTATTTATACTCATAAGAAAATCATCAAAGTCCTTAAGGAATTAGGAATCTAACTTCTATCCTAAAGTCTTAATCATTATCTTTAAGCTTATTAATGTTTATCTAATAACAAAAATAAAAGAAAACAAAACTATAATAAAATATGATGCTAGCGCTGCATCACTTATGACCCTTCAGAAATACAGAAGAGCTTACGTCGACATGTCGCCTATGTTCCGCGCGAGAATACACAAACTACTACTTAGACCACTAATGAACGAAACGTGCAAAAATCCGTCTAGCGCATAGCCGACCACCTGCGTACTCGAACCTGTAGCGACATTAGTCGATATGGGACCTAGATGCGCGCAAGAGGAAACATGGCGCAGGCATGCGCTAACAATACAGTCCAGTAGGTAACTGCAGACGCTATCCCGACCTTGAAGCATAATCTTAGAGGTGTGCGTTTAGACGCCCGCAAGGACGGATAGCTGTAAGGAAGGAAATAATGGGTCTTCTTCTATGATACAAGAAGAGTCGCATCACTAAGCTACCAACTATGCGCAGACACCAACAAGCTCTCGTAATAAGCCATCTCCTCAGTACGAAATATTGTGTTATATCTGATTCTCGCTGAGATTTGGTTCGGCTTCGCCCGTGCTTGCATCATAGCAAGACACAGAAAATCGCGACAGTACTTAACTGGATATCACGCAATGAATAGCATACTGACTGTGCAGGAGCAACTGTGAAGTTCGAAGCTGATATAGAACAAGCTTTAGATAGAGATCAAAACAGAGAATCCCAAGTATTTAGATAATAGCCACTAGCTGATAGGTGTCAAATGCAGTATCATATTTCGCGCAATTCTTTGCTGTTTAACGTCTGACCTCAACTGACCTTCAGCTATTTACTTATGTCTTTTCTCTTTCTATCATACAATCGATCCTGAATGTAATATGATCTCACTATACTAGGCAATGCGCGTAATCGCTATCAGATAATGGTCTGTTTTTGTTATTTGCTTGGGATATATACTGCAGACATCTCAAGTCCTAATCTCTTCGCACTATCCAACATAACCCAATTCTCATCTCTGCCAATACCAATTCCACAGAGTAGGGCCTTAATGCTTTG